>CM023481.1:130582195-130664695 GCA_013339685.2 Hyalomma asiaticum | reverse complement strand
GTTAAGAACCCGAACCCGATGCCATATTCTCTTTGTTGGTTGTTTTGCAAACTTTGTCTCGAACTAGCTGTATGAGTTATGGTGGGTTGGTATATTAGCTGTAAGACCTATTTTGGGCATACACTGGAGCTGTAGAACAGTGTGACTAGATGGCATTTCAGTATCAAGCAGGTGCTTGTACTATGAAACTGGCACAATCAAGAGGACTATATTCGCGCTGCAGCAAAGCGATACAAGAATGGCAGGCATTTTACGGACCAAAAGAAGGCAGTCGGCAAGCTCCTTTTTGTGTCAGAGTTGATTGATTGATTGTCCAGAAGCTTCGGAGTGAAGGTCCTGCAGCGTGTCCCATGAACAGATTCCAAAACCATGCACGGGTGGCAGCTACACACCACGGACGGCGGTTTCTTGCTATCTTAAAGCCCGCAGCAGTTGTACATGATTCATGCGTCATCCTCATCCTACAGAAAACAAACCATCAGGTTTGCCGATGTGCTTTCACACTTGTCCTACATTCCTGTACTTGTGCACTACGATTGTGGTCTGGTCTTCGTTCAAAAGGAGTGCCTGTGAGAGATGCGCTGCGGCATACAGTAGCATCTCGGGTGATACTATTACGGTAGATGCGAATTTTAATGTTGTTTTGGATGGACTACGTTGTATAAAATGCACCGTCATTCGGTGTTATACGAACAGTTTCCCAAGCCATTGCGGATGATACGAATGCACGAAATGACTGCTTCACGCGAGCGGCTGACTCAAAGTGGGTGAGTGGCCACCACGTCTGCTGGCGGTTTTTTTTACACCCCACTTGCCTACACCTCTTTTCCCCAGCAGCGCAAAGAAGCGGCGAAATCTCTCCTCCCCGTGAGCAGCAAACCCGTCCACAGCCACACTGCACCCCACTGATGAGAAAAAGAAAATGGGTCCGGCACGCTGGCCTGGGAAACGAGCGTGCGAGGAGGAGAGTGGCGACAAGGCATGCGGGGCGGGGCCTCCCATTCAGTATTTCTTGCTTCGAGGCCAGGTCGCGTGCCTGACAAGTTTGGTACGTCAGCCCTTTCCGGCAGCTCATTGGCGTATTGCAGTGGGGTTTTTTTACTTTTGCGTAGCGTGCGCCACGAGCGTTTTCACGTGGTGCAGGCAGTGCAGGCTTATGTTCTCTGGTGCGGGCACACATAAAGACACCCGTTTTGCTGCTGCAACTGCCGTGTGCATAACGTGTGAGAGTTGCTGCACGTACTGGAGAACTGCAGCGTCTAGGAAGGGTAAGGCCCTTTCTTTTAAGGAGAAAAGTGAAATGCTGAAGAAGGTCGACGAAAACCCCAAGAAAAAAATGCACTGACTTTGTGAAAGAGTTAGGCGTAGCACCGTTGACGCTCTGCACCACTGTTGGTCAGCGAGACGTCGTCTCGTCTCGAGGAATGCCCAGCAATTCGACGCTAATGTCAAGCAAGCAAAGACGGCTACACACGTAAAGCTGGAAGAAGTCCTGCTGACGTTTTGCAAAGTGACAGCAGCTGGCTTTAGCATGGACGGCAAGGTGCTACGTGAAAAGGCGGACAACATTGTGCCTTCTCTTGATATCAACGGTTTCCAAGCTTCTGGCGGATGGCTGCACCGTTTCAAAGAAAGGCACGGACTAGTTCACAAAGCTGTCAGCAGTGAAGCAAAGAAAGTAGACGAGTCTCAGGTCAGCGACTGACTGAACGTGCTGCCGGCACCGATTTTGGACTGTGCACCGCGTGACGTGGTTAATGCTGAGGAGGCCGCACTTTTTTTTTTTTTAACCTGCAGCCAGAGAGAAGCTTGTGTGTGAAAGGCAAGGCTTGCCAGGGTGGCCACAAAAGTTAGGAACGTGTCACCGTGCTATTTTGCGCAAATGCCGACTGCTCTGAAAAAATTCAGCTTACAGTCATAGGCAAAACGAAACAACCAAGGTGCTTCCGATCGGCAGGGCGTTTGCCTTGCTTGTACAAGGGAAACAAAGCATGGATGACTGCAGAGTTTTTCCATGAGTTCCTTATGACTTTGGCCCTGAAAATGGCAGCAAAAAACAGAAAATTTTGCTTTTCGTCGAATAGTGTTCAGCCTATCCCAAAGACATCCGATGACATTAGCAATGTCACCGTAAGGTTCCTGCCCGCAAAAACTACGAGCCTGCTACAGCCGCTGGATGTGGGAATAATCCAAAATGTGAAGCACCGTTTCAAGGGGTTGCTTCTACGGAGGCTCCTGGCGAAAATTGAGTGCAAGGATGAAAACTTGCGGATCAGCTTGTTTGACGTGTTACGTTTCTTGGCAATGTCCTGGGATAATGTGACCCAGGACACTATTGCGAACTGTTTTCGCAAGTGTGGACTTTTTGCGGAACTGGATGCGGCTCTGACGGAGGAAAACCAGGAGCCTGACGCCAGTTAGCACATCAGGGGTTGGGAGAACCTTGAAACTCAAGCTTAGGCGCGAGACTTCGTCACCGCGGATGACAACGTTGCGACTTGTGGGCTGCGATCCATCAAAGAATTGGTTGACAAGGCAAAGGGTAGCAAGTCCCACAGTGATGAAGATACCAGGGAGCGTGATGGAAAACCTTGACGCCCTCAATGTTCTGCATCTCACCGTAAGCGCCGGCAGCGTGAGTGAAGAAACCGCAGCACGGTTTTATTCTTTTCAGGTGACTTTATCAGTAAGAAGTAGTTGACCCCAATAAAGTTCTTGTTCATCTTCATAATCAGCTTTAACTTGTTTTGGCTCATACAAATTCGGGATGATTCAAATATTTTACGTGCTCCCTACGAATTCGTATCATGGAGATTCTACTGTAACGTATAACAGATTGACCTCACCCATATTGTTCTGGGCTGCTTGTCGGTGAGACTTGGGTGATTCAGCAGCTTGGCCCGCTCGGCTGCTGTCACATGCGCATTCGTGTGATTTGCAACAGTGCAAAAATGAATACGGGAAAGCCTATGTTTTGTGCATTGTGCATCACATAATCTTTGCCGGATTATGTCATCAATTTGCATTGCCTCAAAACTCATGCAAGCAGTGATTCTATCTCGTTTATGTAATTTAAAGTTTTCTTATCCTTTCTGAAAACCTTACAGCTGTTGCGTATTCACATTTACAGGCCTCCCGCTGATCGACAAGAAATGCCATTGCAGCAAATGGAGCCACACCGTCTAGCTTCTGAACGGGTGAAGGATAAACCTCAAGTGCCCGATTGGTCTGACACTCCATACTCTGCACCTGGTGAAAGTAAGCGGCGTGATTGGCATACACACCACCCACCTCCTGTGACTCAGCAGCAGCTGGACAGTGCAGGTCCAAGCAAGAAGAACTTTGTGCCACTTCGACGGGGGGGAGTTGCGAAGGACGATGGGAAGGATGATGTTAAGGAAGGAAAGGGGGATGAGGGTTCCCGTGCAGATGATGACAAAGCAAAGGAAGCTGCTAAAAAAGATGATGTTGAGAAGCGTATGCCAGTATCTCGTTCTCGGGGTGGTAGTGGGGGAAGGTTTGAGGCCAACAGAGGTCGTGGCGGTCGTGGTGGTAATGGCTACAGCAGCGGCAATGTGGGCTACCGAGGGCGTAGCCGGGAGTACCGTCGCACTAGAACTGAGCGTGGGCCCCGCTTTGACCGTAAAAAAGATGACGGTAGTGAAGAGAGTTCTGGCGTTGAGGAGGAGAAGCCTGCCAATCGGTTGCGCCCTAAGGATGAAGAGAGCGAGGGCTCTGAGGAGGCCTGTCCAGATGCTGAACGGAAAAATAGGACGGCAAAAGAGACTAGCCGTGCTCGTGAGCCCCGCCGAGATGAGTCTAAAAATAAGGAAGAGAAAAGTGCATTCTCTCCTCGAGGGGAGCCTTCACGAAGAGGTCGTGGTGGTGCAGTCTCGCTGGGCCGAAGCTCACGAGGACGGTACCAAGCTGGGGGCTATGGGCCACCTACATTGAAAGCACCATTTGGAAAACCCGAGGATGGCAACAAGGAGGAAGAAGTAAGTAAGGAAGCAACACAGGGAAATAAGCCACGGTCTAACAGTAGTCGTCCTGTTGTGCGGCGCCCTAATCGCATGGAGCCACTGCCACCACGCTTTCAGAAAAACCAGCCTCGCAGACAGGACAATCTGGAGAGAAACAAGGGACGAGGTGGCCGTGGTGCAGGTCCAAGTAAGGATGCCCTCTCTGATGTTGCCAATGAAGATTGGGAAACCGCTTCTGAAAGCAGTGACGTGGCAGATAGGCGAGGCTTTGATGATGGTGTGCGGCAACAATCTGCAGGATCCAAGAAGGGCCCTCCTGCTGCTTCAAAGGCCCCTGGTGGGGGTCAGGAACGCCGCAGGTCTGGTGGGGAAGTACGCCGAGGTGGAGGGGGAGCTCCTGGAGAGCGCAATGGTCGAGGCCCTGTGCAACGCAGAGACTCTGGGGGTGGCGGGCCACCTGCCAGAATGGGCCGTGGGAGTGGCTCGCGGACAGGAGGTCGGTCACGCCAGCAGCAGCAGCGGCCAGGAGATGTTGGTGCAAAGGGAGAGCCATCGCAGGCGACGCTAGTGTACCGGGTGGATGAGATGAAGCTGCAGGACCCAGTGGGGGTTCAAGCTGCCATCCATGACGTTGGTGCCAGGTGGGTCGTGGTTTTTTTCGGTAGGTGACATTTTGACTCATTACTGCACTACCTTTTCTGCTTAAACAGGAAACACATAAAGAAATCTGAGCAAGGGCAACCGAATGGAAAACTTGAAAAAGAAAAGCCAAACGCTTTGGAAGGAATTGACCTGAGCAACTATGCTAGTGTCGTCGTTATAGATGACCACCCAGCTGTGACTGATCCATCTCTATGCGATGTTGACGATGGAGACTTCCAAGAGGTGACCTCAAAGAAACGTCATAAGGTTTTGGCTGATGGAGACCCCAAGAAGAAAAAAGAGGTGAGGATACATCTTTGCAGCATTGCACTTGCAACTGTGATGAGATATATAATCTGTCAATCCAATGACATAATGTGATTAATGCACTATGCTGAAATTCTTTATCATAGTTTCGATTTTGTTTGCTGGAATTGTATGTACTCCAGTTTTTTTTTTATTTGCAGACAAGAAGCAAGACTAATACGCACTCTCGGCAAAACAAGCTGCCTCCTCGCCTCATCAGAAAGCGGGAATCTGACCGTTTGTTTTCTTCCAAGACTGAATGTCAGCTGCCCACAAAGACTGAGGGAAGTGCCACAGACTCTGCTGATGCCACTACTGGAAAGACTCAGCAGCATTGTACCTTTAGTTCAAAAGGTCCGATTTTATTCCTTTGTCATGCCCTTGAATTTTATCTCCAGTAGCAGTGCTCATAAGAGTAAATATAGACTTCCTGATAACATAAATTTCCCTTGTGTGAACACTCATACGAAATGCAAAATATAACAGGCAAAGATGTGAAATAACCAGAGAACACAGCCCAGAACATATTGAAGGGGGAGGTGGGTTTCACACCACAAAAAATGCTGAAGTCAGTTTTTTGAAGATCACTAATGTAGTTCAACTCATTCTCTCCATGGTTTGAAAATATCTTCACTGAAAGCTATCTAGAAGTGCTCCAGGAAGTGCAAATCGTCAATGAAGTAAACAAAAAAAAGTTTTTTGCCCCAGATGCAGTTTCAGGTATGCTTGTCAAACTCGACACACTACCTGCTAGACTTGCCGTACATTCAAACCTCAGTCAAATTTGAGCAAGGGCAATCAAATTGAAAACTTGGAAAAGGAAAGCCAAGCGCTTCAGAAGGAATTGACCTGAGCAACTATGCTAGCGTCATCATTATAGAGGACAGTAATAGGTAACTGGATATAGTGAAACAATTGATGTAACGAAGTAAATCAAATTTGCAGTGATATTGCAGAGTACATGAATTTGAAACCACTTTTAATGATGTGAAATTGACCTTTCAATGAAAAGAATGAACCGAAATAGATTATCTCCAAAACCAAAAAAGGTCATGCAGATCTCGCACATTGTGGGACTCGGTCTCATGTGAAGCAGTCAGTGAAGGAATTATCAATGTTGAATTGTTTAGCATTAAGCCAAGTGCTACGAGTGGTATCAAACTTGTGCAACGCGTATTAGTGGATGTATGGTTAGTGCGGGCTAACCAGCAACGTCGGCAGCTCCATGGCGACTGAATTATAGCTCATGACGTCTGTTTTGAACGGGGACAAGGTATGCTACGGTGTGCTAATGTGCATATCATAAGCATCACAGATTCAGATACACCTGTGGTCTTGAGCACAGTCGGACAATCAGAGCTGGTTTTGGGACGTTAAACCCCACAAATCAATCAATCAACAGTCGGACAAAAGCATCCCAAGTGACTGAAGAACATATGTTTATTTCTTTAGTGTATATTGTAGCACATGACACACATTTGAAGCGCAGTTCATGTTACACAAGCACCATCATCACAAATGTTGGTGCAATAGGCTTGTTTACTATATATACCGTCCGCGATGAGCTGCCGTAGCTTAATGGTAGCAAGCTATCTTGGCACATGCGGGACCCAAATTTGTTACCCACCTACGGCTGTGGTAGGCTGTGTGTGTGTGTGTGTGTGCTTGTTATGCCTACACTTCAATCACAAGCTGTGACGAAGGGTATGCCATTCGTGCCTTTACATGTGTTCTAATGATTAGTGGAATGTCTATTCTAGTTATTGCTTGATTGACATAGGTGCTATGAAATTGGAACACTGCGGCACATACCTGAATACCATGGGCCAAGCACTATGGGTATAAGCCACAAGTGTCTGCAGCATTGTTAATCATGACGTGCATGACAAGAATGTCACGTTAGTGATGTAGAGATTGGGCATTCATGTTTGTCGTGCATTTACACCCTACCTCCCAAATACTGGTGCGTACCAGGAGAGCACAGGATAGATAGATAGATAGATAGATAGATAGATAGATAGATAGATAGAATCTGGTCAGTGACTCGCGTTGGCCAAGAAATGCTTACACATTTAACATCCTCGCGCATTTGCGAAAGCAATTTTTCTTTCGGTATGGTGCGGCAATTCAGTGCTCCTGAGTCAATGAAATGACTGCACCCAGCCATGTGCAAGTGCAGTCCCCACCGTCTCGCTACTGCCTTTCGTTGACCAGTACAGCCAAGTGTGGTCGGGCCATGGCCTGGGCCTCGGAGATCGTGTCAGTCTCGGAAGTAATATTTGACTGCCCAGTGAAACAGCTCGGAGTAGTATATCTACTCGCGTAATGAATGCATTCACCTTATGCATTGTACCCCCAAATTTAGTAGCCAAATTTTGAGTTTTTATTTATCTTCCCCATAATACCCTTCCCCCACATTGCATTCCTCCACTCCTGTGAACACGCCTTGTTGCCTTAGCTTTTTTGTAATTCTTTCTTTCCATGGTGTTCGGGAGGCATTCTCCATGTTGATTCAAAACCCCCACATCCTTATAAACTGCCGCACGTTGCTGGGCGTAACTTCTTGCAAGTAGCAGAGACAATTTACCAGCACTGCTGCATTCCTCCATGCCATCAGTTTGCTCACACCGCCTGCTGCATCGTGCTGTAGAAGCTCATAGAAACTGTAGAAACTGGGCTTTACTGAAAGAGTGTCTACTAATTTTGTGCAATCAGAATTATTTTTCAGTAGTGTAGTTGACCCTGGGTTGCTATTAAATTAATTGTTTAAGCTCCTCAGATAATATATTAAATATCGTGAATGCTCCAAATCAAGGTTATCTTGCTGCAGAATCAAGCTTTTTTTTTTCCTGTAAATGCTGCTCCCAATTATGTTTCAACTGTCTCACCCCTGTTCAGTGTTCCTGCACCATTGTTAAAGTGAATGTGTAAAGTTTCAGTAGTTTTTACACATGATCTGTGGTACCAGTGGTCGTGCTGCAGGGTTGCCTAAATACCGTATAGTGCGGAATATAGGTCGGGATTTTTTCCAAAAAGTGTCACTAAAAAGTCGCCCCTCGACCTATATACCGGCCCTTGGCACAAACCGAGTGATCGTATGGCAACGGGGAGCGTCGCATGCTTCTTGGGCATCAGCATCGACATCGCCTCCATGGGCCGACGCCCGACGCCATTTTTCTTTTCTTGTTCAGCTAGTGTTCGTAGCGAGTGGCGACCTTGTTCTGCAGCCAGCTATGAATACCGGGACGCGGCGGCAGTTTACCGCCGCCGTTTGAAGGGAAAGTTATTGAATTCGCGGAAGCGAATGGCAACATGTTGGCGCAGCGGCAGTTTGGAGTGTCTGAGAAAAGCGTCAGGTACTGGCGCAACCGGAAATCCAAACTGTCGGTGTGTAATGCGCGGAAGACGTCGTTTCGCGGTCGCCGAGCTGTGCACCCGGAACTCGAGTGGTGGATTTCGTCCGCGAGTACCGTGCCAGGTCCCTGCCAGTGAGTGCGGAGCTCATTTGCACAAAAGCGGTTGAGCTCACCCATGAAGCCGGTTTGTCGAAGGAATTCAAGGGGTCCATTTATTGGGTCCGCCGCTTCATGTGACGCAAAGGGTTTGCCCTTCGACGGCGCACATCAATCTGCCAGAAGCTGCCGGAGGAGTACGAGGACAAATTGATAGAGTTTGAACTCAACGTGAATAGCCTCCGGCGGCAGCATGGCTACATGTTAGGCCAGATCAGCAACGCCGACGAAACGCCGGTGTGGTTCGACGTGCCGTTGTCTACAACAGTCTGTGAACGCGGGGCAAAGGAGGTGAAGCTGCTGTCGACCGGAAGCGAGCATTCGCGCTTCACCGTGATGCTTTCCTGCACGGCCGACGGCAGAAAGTTGCCCCCGTTCATCATCTTTAAGCGGAAGACGCTGCCGAAGGAGGCCTTGCCGCGGGATGTCGTCGTCCTGCGTGGATGAGAAGGGGTATACATGGACGAGGGGCCCTAATGCGCGAGTGAATCCGCACAGTGTGGAACCGGCGGCCCGGAGCCCTCCTGCAGCGCCGGAACATGCTCGTGTTGGATGCATTTCGAGGGCATTTGACGGCATCAGTGAAGGAGGCGCTTCGCGACGGAAAGATCGTTATTGTCATTCCGGGAGGGATGATGTCAACGCTGCAACCGCTGGACGTCCTTAACAAGCCTTAATAAAGACCATGTGCGTGCATTACACATTGAATGAATGGATGGCTGGCGACAACCCGCGGACCCCGACAGGCCGGCTGCGCAGGCCACCTCTCGCAACGGTTTGTGCTTGGGTCTCCGAGGTGTGGCGGTCTCTGCCTGAAGAAATGGTGGTGCGCGCATTTAAGAAGTGTTGCATCAGCAACACTCTCGACGGCACCGAGGATGACATGTTGTGGGAGGCGGCTAGCGAAAAGCAGTCGTCCTCGGAGGAGAGTTCCGACAGTTCGGAGGACTGAATAAAGTGCATCAGTGAACAGTTCCTTCTGTTTTTTCTTTCTTACTTTTTTTTTTTTTTTTTTTCTGGTCAAGGTAGGGGGGTCGACCTATATTCCGCCTCTACCTATATTCCGCATTATACGGTAGTCAACCACATCCAAATTGTCAGGCAGTGTCTGCAGTAGTTGTCCTTTTTTCCTACGTTAGTATGACCAAATTGCCTGCCGTGTGATGAACTGTCTTCACCAACTATGACACTGGTGATTACAGAAATTTCCATCCATCGTTACTGATGGCATTGGCAATTCTGGCGTTGGAGTGGGCATCTGTGGTAGTGTTGTGCATCACATCAAACTACACTAGGGAAAAAAATTACACTCTTCATTTCAAAAATTGCATTCTTGTTGATTGTCTGACTGCAGAACTGGCTCCACCAGCAGGGGTTCTTCGGCCTGTCGTTAATGCATGGGAAAAGCCAATCACCCATGCCCTGCGAGGAAGCAGCCCTCCCTCAGCTGCTCCACAGTCAATGTCTGCGCCAGCTGTGTCGTCAGGGGATGTCCTTGTGTCCTCGAAATCTAGCAGCTTTGATAGAAGTAGTGATAATCATGACAGTGGCATTGATGTAAGTGACCAGCCAGCTTCAGCAGCATCATCTCAGCGCTCTTCACCCAGTAATGATGGCAAAGCCCCACTGCTTGGAGCAAGCCCGAAAAGCTTGGCTGCCATGCCTGTTGGTGTGCCACCTTCTGCCGGGGTGAGTGCTGGTACCTTGCCTAGTTGCAAATGTCTGGGTGTTTGTGAAAAGGAGGGGGTCGTGGTTTTTCATTTCAATGCATAAGTGGTAAGTTATGTGCAATTGAAATGCTACATGTGCTTTTGAATCGTCAAGTAAAAATTTAGCAGCTCATATAAGTTGAGCATTTCCAGCACAGCTACTGATAAGCAAAAGCAAATAAAAGAATTAGACCGACAAGCAGCCTTTTATGCTCTATGCATTTAGCTACATATATTTGAACACTTATAACAATACCAGTTTTAACAGTACATCAGTTATAACAATGATGGGCTGCTGTACCATCAGTTTGTTTTCTATGGCGAAATAACCCTTTTACAACAATGTCCTCATACCCCATTATTGGATATAACAATGAAGTCTGGCTCCTGGGTGTGCCCTGTGTAGGTGTAAAGAGGTAATGGAATATAAAATCTTTGAGTAGAACTGTTCACTGCAAAGTTGCTCTTCCGCACTACAGAAGACTGCTCCACTCTCTTACAACAGAACGCAGCTTTCTCCAGGGTCTCTTTCCCTCCTCCATCCTGCCACAGGCCCAAACATGAGCCCCATCCTAGAAGAAAAGAGTAACAAAGGACAGTAGTTCCAAAGCTAGCCTTGAAATTTAACTAGCTTTCCCACAAGGGCCTTGGTGCTATACCGTTTCTACTGAAGTAAAAGGTGGGATTAAAATATCACTGCTATAGGACCTTTCCAATAGAGCCCTCCTGGGCGCCGCCATGAAAGTGCCGCTAGCGACGTCTAGCAGCAGCGCCATCTTGGGTTGTTTGCTCGCCGGCCTCTCCGTGCGGGCGTGTACGTTCATTGTGTGTGTTTCAGCAAGATCTTGTTTTCGCTCTTTGTAAACATCGCGGAATCGTTAGGGAGGTTGACTTGTGAGTATGTGGGATCTGACTGATTAGCAGTACTGGTGCCATCGGCATTGTTTTGCGTGTTATTGCTACGCAGAAGTGGGATAGGCGGAGCCGGTTGGTAGCAGTAAAACTGGGAAACAGGCAACCGCGTCGCCTCTTTTTTGTTTGAGTCACTGTTGTAAGATGACTCGCCTCATAATAGGAATACTGTTGCTTTCGCTAGCAATGGCGCCACTCATTAAGGCGAGAGCCTTAATGTCTCAGAGTACCGTAAAATGGGGTTACTTTGTGACAGATTTCGTACGTTTTCTTTCTCTCGCTGAACAGTTATCAACATAAAGGCGAATGAATAGTAGCATAACGTTGCTAAAGCCTTCCCTCACACAACGGTGTGCTCTACAAATCCGCATCTTTAATACAAACGGCTATATTCAGGTTAAAAGCTGTCGCAATGTTGCCCCGTCGTGTGGGGCAACTTTGTGACGTTGTTTTTGGCTGAATATGATTGCGGAATAAAGGGCTTGCATGAAGTTACCCCATCAAAAGTTTATTTGCGTTATGTACAATTGGTTTATGCTCTGGCAATGTTACAATGGTATTACAAATTATTCGTACATGTACCTCCTCAATCAAGATCTTTTACCTCAAAGATGCCTCACTTGCCTACCGGCCTAGGGGATTCAAATGTGTACAAAATTTCTTCTTTTGAGTACAAAATGGCGTCTTCGCAGTCGGGCCATCTCTAATTCTTTTTGGACCTCTCCATAGTCCTCACGATTTACCCCTCAGGTTTGACTTCCGTCAGTCTTCCCGGGAAAAGTTGTCCTTCGAAGTTTACTATGACAGTCATCCACCTTCAACGTGCTTTCCCCGGAACCCGTACTGCGGACCCTCGGGACGTTGCTATTCGGAATCGTAGAGGTGGTAGGAGTGTCCGTTTCCAATAGGTTGTCAAGACTTCCGGAGAGTACCTCGGACTCGCTTGTATCTCCTTCCGACCACCTTTTCTTGTCGCCACGCTGACCATCTGAAGACGATTCGCTGTCACTGCTATCGTCTGCGCTGTCTTAGAGGAACTTTGTGACAGTTGACGTGTCACAAAGTTACCCCGTGAAGTATCAACATTTCAGTTTCCTTTCTATAACCTTAAACAAATATGACCTGATTAAATTTATATTAGTTTCCTTTAGCCTACATGTTAACAATCAGAACGTCATACCTGATTTCGCTGTGTTTGTCGTGCGGACGGGTCGAGCACACACAGTTTATGGCACTTCAACAATGCGTGCCAAAACACGATTCAAGATGTCGTTGTCTAGAGTGGCTCTGGAGCGCGGAAACGTCGGCAGGCTGCCGCTAGGTGGCCCGGCACGTCAGGAAAGCTTTTTGAGCGACTCATAGCTTTTTGGCGGTGCTTGGTCGTGGTGCGAGATTTAAAATACAGAAAAACGAGCGTGTGTCACAAAGTAACCCCTGCAGTCACAAAGTAACACCATTTTACGATAACCTTAATGTTTCAGTCAGTGTCGTTAAAAGAGGGTGGTTCCAAAATTATGGAAAATTATCACAAAAAACGATGCCTTGCGAAATAAATGACTACTCTCGTAACACTATATATCAAACGAACGCTTAATTTAACGTGGACATGACTCTAGCATAATCAGCATGACAGCCTGGCTTTATCATGCTCATGATTATAACTATGAAAGTGAGCATGTCCAGAAATCAGTGAGTGAAAATCGCTACCTGATGTTTGTAAGTCACACAGGTTAGAGTGGTTACATAATGAGAGTGCACTGTGATAATTACCAAATTACGATTAAAGAATGACCTGATTTTGCAATGCATGTAATTACTGACACATAATACAGTAGAACCTCGCTGATACGTTCCCGGTTGATACGATTTCCCGGTTCCAACATTCGCGCTCGCGAAAAGATGAACTTTTCTCGTAGAGTTACGCTTCTTTTCTTCCGGTTAATACGTTCCAGGGAAATACGATTATTCGGCACCAACATTCGATTTATCGTCCAACTACGATCAGGTGATATGTTTTCTGCCCTTTAGAGTCCGCGTGCAACCGAGAAGTCTGGAAGCTCGCGCGATCGAGAGCAGTAGCTGCCCACTGTGGTGGTTACACCGCAGTACTTGACCGACCGTGTCACAAGAAAATGCTGGTGTGCTCTCTTCCGATACTAGCATATCACCTAGTTAGACGTAACACACTGCGTTCATCGGTATCGCCGCTGACACTCGCGATCAAGGCATCTTTAACAGCTCGCATGCGGTAGCTGTTGGAAGCGTATGTAGAGCGCACAACCAAGACACGCCGCCATTTCTTTCAGTAGGACCAATTCGCAAGCGCAAACGGTGTTTGTGCGTGTAGTCTCTCGTCTTTTCCACCACAGAGCGCCGCCGTCTTGATAACGTTTGGAAGTTGAAAGTTTCGACTGCCCGTTTCCGCTCGCCTCGCCTTCGATGACCACGCCCAAAAAGGGCAAATAAAAATGTCTGGCACGTTTAGATAGCTAGTGCACAAACACTGCCAGAGGAATTCTCCCAACACTGCTTCGAAAACATCGTTGACCCTGCCATTTCTGATCGCAAGTTACCGATATGCGAGACGACGGTCATTACTTAAAAAAAATAAGCAAGTTCAAAGCCAATAAACGCGTACGGAATACGGAGCGCATCCTGTGCTTTTTAGAGAGAGCGAGTGGACGCAGTCTATCGCAAGGTTATATCGCCAGTGATTAGATCGCGCAGGTGATCCCATCGCGTCAAACCGAACAAGCCAACGCATTGCGTCATGTAATCCTGTACTGAGTAGTCGCGTGACAAGCGTAACCTCGCGCTGGCAAGCGTATGTTGCACGTGCCAAATTCGGCCGGTTTTGTCGTCGAGCAAGAGCGCGGGTCGCGTTCGCCACGTGCTGCACTCACGCACCACTTAAACAGCCGGGAACCGCCGATAGATTGCACGTTCGTTTGTCAGCTGGTAAGTTGCGGTGGTGGCGTCGAGGAAGCGCACGTTAAAAAAGAAAGGGGGTGGGGGGAAGAGAAAAAGAAGGCTGAACGTGTAGTAGCGTCTAGAAACTAAGCTGCTAGCTCTGACGATCAACATGCACGCGATGCGCTTGCCCAGCGACCTTGGCTTGGGCCGTGCGACGCACGTGATGTGCCCGTTCATGTGACTTGTTGATGCAAGGCTAGTGCTCTTGGTGCGCATGACCAGAGTGCATGCCCTTGCGCACAGCGTAGCCCATGCGTCCGCGCCGTGTATTGATAGCCACGCGCGCAGTTTGGGCAGGCCGAGAAAATGACGATGTGAACGCGCGCACTTTGTTACATTTTAAATAATTTGCCTGAAGATACGGAGTAGTTTAAACACTGAAGCAAGGGACAACACGCGTGCGTTCCATTCCCGGCGCGTTCCAACACGCTTCAGCAGCTGTATAAGCAGACGTTTATTGCTCCTTCGTGACGTTTTATTGCCTGAATTACGTGAAATTGTCAAATATTTTAATATTTGTATCAGTGCATGCTTTTCCGGCGAAAGTGCGCGATTTTTTTATGTGTTTGAATCACGTTTTCCCGGATAATACGTTCAGTCTCGCGTTTTTTCAAAAACGTATGAACGAGGTTCTACTGTACAAGGAAAAGCTTGAAACTGTAAGAAGGCGGTCGAGATGGGTGTCAAACGAAAGGTGCATCTCGAAGGATGTGATATTGGTCATAGTCATGTTCATGACATGACATGAGCATGACTGGAAACAATACTATTGGAAGGGGATCGATATGGGTGTCAAACAAAAGCGGCATGTCGAAGAATGTAATATTGGCCGTAGTTGCTTATGACATCAGCGTGACTCTGCAAACATACGACTACTGGAAGGGGATTGATATGGGTGCCAAACAGAAGGTGCATGTCGTAGAATGTAACATTGGTAATAGTCACGTTCATGACTCTGCAAAAATAAATGTAAAGGAAGGAGGTCAAGATGGGCATCAAACAAAAGATATAGGTTGAGAGACTCGAGTTAGTCACGTTCATGACATGAAATACGCGATATGACATGAGTATGACGAAGCAAAAATTAACGGAAAGGGGTCAAGATCGGTGCCAAACAGAAGATGTAGATCGAGAGAGGCAATACGAGTTAGTCATGTTCATGACATGAAATACATTATATGACATAAGCATGACAGAGTGAAAATTAACTGAAAGGGGTGAAGATGGGTGTCAAAGGAAAAGTAAAGCTCCAGTGATGTGATATAAGATATAATCATGTTCGTGACATCATTTACATGATATGACATGAGCATCGTTATTCGAAAAACTATGAAACTGGGTCGATACCGGTTGTAAAACGAAAGGCACAAGTGGAGATGTGATATCAGTTATAGTCATTTTCATGGCATGATATGGTCATGGCACGACATCATTATGACTCAATATGAAAGCTTTAAGGGGGGTTGAAATGAGTGTCAAACTAAAGGTACAGCTCGCGGGATGTGATATTTTATAATCATGTTCATGACGCGACATGATCATGGCTCAAGATGACCATTACTCAACATAAAGACAAACTCAAGAAGCAGTGCAACTGCGTTCGGACACTAGTAATAAAGCAAGTAAAGTTTAACAAGGTGTGATAGTAAATGCCACAGGTATATATGTGTGTATAACATCGTAAAAATGTTGTAGCATGATGTATAAGCCATGGCACATGTGCGGCAGTTACTCAAATAAAACTGGCGCTAGATAGCTGTTCTTGGCTAGAGTTCCTTCAACTGTCGGCTAATGTGGGCCGACTTTCTCGGTAATGGATAACGTTGGCTAATACATACAAACTTCGCTGGCATCTTGGCATAACATCGGCTCCCACGGTGCGGGAGACCTAGATTTTTCTTGTTCTAATCGGGTTTCCCATTTATCGCAGTCATGGTTAAGAAGCAATTAGCAGCCGAGTTCATTATCAACTTCCGTCGAGCTCTCCACTTTTTTTCTTTTTTTTTTTTTTGTTAAGGAAGTGTCCGCATCACAGAAAAGGCTGAAGCATGTTTGCCGTTCAACAAGACACGCCCACCTGGTTTGCACTGCGCACGACGGCCCTGCACGCTTGTTCGCTGCGCATGATATGCGAGCGTAAACGCCTTGGTCCCGAATATACACGCACACACACACACACACCATTAGCGCAAACTAGTACCACCAGTACACGCTGGAAAGACAAAATATGCTGTGGTCCACGGGTGTTTGATATATACTTTCGTACATTGATGACTTAACTAGTTATTTAGGCCATTGTCTAGTATGTTGCACAATGGCATGTATCATTGTTTTTTGTGATGGTGTCCTCTCCTCTCCTTTTCCCTCTTACAATGTAAATTTTTTAGCTCGACAGTGAGTATTTAGCTGCTCCAGAAGCTGCTCCAAAGTGGCTTCGGCCAATCACATCACTGCGTAGCTTACCACAAACTCTGGCTTGCTTGGAAGGTTCCTCATTTTCTAAACCTATCAAGCATGTAGCGAAACAGGCTAGACGTCAGCACACGAAGCACAACTCTGCATTCTTTCCTCACTCGAATCCTTCCGCTGGTTTAATATCAGGGAATCAGCAGCATGCACCTTCTTGCCTCCAACGAAACACCATGGTTTAATGTCACAATCCAGAAATGTTTACACAATCCTAAGCTAAACTGTCACTGTGACCCTGGATATCATAGCCATCCTTTTTTTTTGAGTTCCCAATAGTTACCATTAGTGCCAGCAGTGGTACTGCAAATGGTCAGGCAGGCAGATGTTTTGAGGAATGTATTGGCGACAACATGTCGGTGTGACATTTGCAGGAGAACTTGCCAGGGATACTGCGGGTGACATGTAGAAATGGGAAGAGCAAAAAAAGTAGGCCACATTTCAATTGCCAAAAATGTTTCTCTGCCATTACTGCACCATTTGAAAAAAAAAAAAAAAAACTTTCGCATCCAGGTGTTCGTTGCAAGCACGTGCATAGCTGCAGTGTTGCAGCTATATTTAACCTTTTTGGTAATTTAAGGTCCCTTTAAAACACACTTGGGAACGTGAATGTGTGAACTGCATTAATTTATGTATTGCATTTGATATAACTATTGGTAAGGAAGGAAATAGCAGAGAGGGAAAGGCAGGTTGGTTACAGTGCTGGACATAATTGTTTAAATATAGTCATTAAGGTGTACAAGAAACTGTACGCCATAAAAAGTTATTTGAAGCCGTGAACTGCACTTCACTCTATACCTGAAAGTTGCCTGCCGCGTGATGAACTGACTTCACCAACTATGATCATGGTGATTACAAGAACATCCATCCATCGTTACTGATGGCATTGGCAACTGTGGTATGGAAGCAGAGATAAAGGCAGCACATAGTGCTGCTGTATCAGCCATCAATTTTCATGGCATTCTGTACACAGTGCATGTGCTTATCTGGAAAAAAAAAAAAACTGATTGCAGTTCAGGTGCTATTTAAAGTAAGAGGTAGCATGGGCTTAACCCTGTCAAGGTCAAAATTTTTATCTTAATGCAACCTACGAGGGTAAAATCTCTTGTTACTGTATATGTATTTAGTTACATAATGAAGACACCCTGAAGTTCAGTCATTAATTTTTTTTCTTCGATGTATTACATGCACCCCTATCTTTGCTACCCCTCAATCCCACAAATGGTGGTGACGTAGCAGCGTGTCTACCAACCAGGAAATCTCGGGGAATTTGGGCTTCTGTCAGGGAAAACCAGCTGAAGTACGAAAGTCGCGGTAACTCTGGCTCTAACTATGCACCTTGAGAGGGAGGTTATAGCGCAACTCGCAGTAACTGAAGGGACGGATGCCCCCTTCCTTCCCGCTCTCTGTCCGCGTGCACTGGCTTTTTTCTCTTTTTGGCTTTGCTTGTCGCGTCTTGTTCTATGGAAGGTCCGCTCTATAGTCTGTTTCAGGAGTTCCATGCAGCAGAGCCAAGGCTACGGCGCCATTGGGCGCAGAATTCTTGCGAAGCGAGACAAACTTTCATTGTTCGGACACTAACACCCCACTTCATCTTCCCCCTTTCAGGGCTGCAGCTAGCACTGCAGCGCTCGCCATTGGCAGATGACAAGCCGCGGAAGGATGCATTTAACATGTGTTCGCCCTCCCGATTGGCCAAAGAGGGCTGTAGCTTCTACAGTGCCGCACGGAACTTCTGAAACAGACTATTAGTGTCTGGACGCACTATGGTCGAGCGTGGAGTGTTATCTTATGCGTTTGCATGCACGCAGTCTTTTCCACAAATATTGTGGAAAAGACTGTGTCCATAAGGAGAGGACGCGGCGCCGATTTTACATGCCATGCGGTGACGCGTTGTACTGCGTACGTGTGGTTAGGGCTTTTCCTTTCGTGCGGAGATAAGCAGAACTGCTTTCTAGCTTGGGCGCGTCGCGTGGTCTGCGGCAATGCCAGTGCGCAATGCCATTTTGCGATTTCGATTTCTCTGCGTGATTGCAATGGAGGCACGTGAAAGTTGGTGTTATCTTCATTGGCAGCCCTTTAAGAGGCAGCAGAAGTTGATTTTCATCTTTATTGGGGTAGCTTTCAGCTTGTTTATTATAGACGCTTACGAGGGATTCTTGCTGTTCTTGATTACTGAGTTTACTCTGCCCAAGGCAGCCGCCCGCAGAGAAGATACCGTGTGTATGCCAACACAGCTGGTTGCTCCAAAAGGAGGACAGAGATGCGTTTTATGTGCGCAGACTGCTATAAGGCGCTGTGCGTAGACCAGTATTTCAAGGAACACCACGTTCTAAAATGCTGTTGAACAATTTGCAGTACAGCAGAATCTCGATGATACGAATTTGTAGGGAGCACGTAAAATATTCGTATCATCCCGAATTCGTATGAGCCAAAGCAAGTTAAAGCTGATCATGAAGATTAACAAGAACTTTATTGGGGTCAACTACTTCTTGCTCAAAAAAGTCCATGATGTTCTTTTGAACTTTTTTAAGGGGGGACCCGGCTTTTCAGACCGAAAATCGGCCCAAAAATCGAATTTTCATTCTCTCGATTTTTGCACTCCTGACACGTTTCTGCACATTTCTACAAAAATGGGTTCCAAAATTCTGCATATTTTTCCTGTTATCATGATCTAAAGATTCGTTTCCGCGAGCATCGCCCTTAAAACTGTGTACAAATACCCCGCATTTTGATCGCATATCGTTCGGCAACGGCGCGCTCCATCGGCGCCATTTTGGTCTTGTTCGATAGCTGGCGTTTCAGACTTTTTTTTTTCGTTCGTTTAGCAACCCTGAGCTTCCTCAGACGGCAAAAAAAAAGCACCCGCAAAAAAGAACTTTCACGCTTTGCCATTGGCCACGTCGGGCACGTGATCAGTATGCTGTCCCCTGATTGGCCTAAGTGCCACCTTCGCGCGCCGCCATTTTACCTGAGACTGCGAGTCCCTACCGCCATTTTGTGCGACTTGCCGCTTTGTGGATTGTTCGCTCGATCAGCACGCGAAGTTTGTCATGCCTGGCGGTGCGAAAAAGTTTCATACGCGCAATTCCTATGGGCGTAAACGACGAAGGGCAAAGGTACGAGGAAAGGGCACTGCATCGTCGCGAACTGCGAGAGACGCGGGGCCAGCAGCCCACGCCACGGACGCCGGCGGTTTATCTGGTTCATCTGCTCCACCCGTACAGCGCGATAACGCTTGTACAGCCAGTGCTGCCGACGTGAGATTAGATTCTGCGCTCGTGACTGAGGAGGAAGTGCGGGAGGCGCATGCACGGGAGCAAGAAACGCTTCAACAACTTGGAGCAACGCCAGCTACTACGCGGAAGATCGAAAACTTCAGCCGACGAAGCGACGCAGAGGCTGCGGCGACGGAACCTGCAGCTCCATACACTATCGTCGACCTCGACGCTGTCAACGACCTTTTTCTTCGAGTTATGCGTTGCCACATGTGCAGAGGAAGGGTGAAGCTAACCCGCGGCGATCGTGAGTACGGTTTGGCAGTAAAACTACACGCGATTTGCGACAACTGCGGCGAGATCGGGGATGCGTGGAGCTCGCGTCGAGTCGAACACTCGGAAAGGTCAAGACCATTCGCGATAAATATGCTCGCGGGACGCGCGATGCTTTCGACTGGGAATGGCCAAACTGCCATGAACGACATATTTTCTGCGATGGGGCTGTGTCGTCGAGCGATGCATAAGAAGACATTTCAGAAGCATCTGAAAAATAAGCTGAAGCCCGCTGCTACGCGAGCAGCAGAAGATGCTATGGGGCAGTGCGCGCGTGAAGTCTCATCGCTGTATGAGGACTTGTGTTTTGGACACCGGGGTAACGTCGCAGTGTGTTTCGATGGGAGCTGGATGACGCGAGGCCACTCCTCGCACATTGGCGTCGGAGCTGTCGTCGAATTATTTACCGGCTATGTTCTAGACTACGTAGTACTCTCAAATTTTTGTTTGGGCTGCGAAGTTGGACCAAATGCCGGTAGCGAGTGCTATGAGCAATGGAAAGAAGCTCATAGATGCCAGAAAAACACCAGCAGTAAATCTGGGCAAATGGAAGTGGAGGCAGGGCTCATTCTTTTTGAAAGATCCCTTGAGAAGCGCAATCTTCGCTATACAACAGTCTTGTGTGACGGCGATAGCAGAACTTACAATGCTATAAGGGATGCTAAAGTTTATGGCTTTATTGACGTGGAGAAAGAAGACTGCATCAACCACGTGCAAAAGCGAATGGGGACAGCTCTGAGAAACTTGGTACAAAAGAAGAAAAGCGAAGGGGGCCGCAGTCTAGGAGGGAAGGGGCGGCTCACTGCTGACCTCATCACCAGATTGAGCACCTACTATGGTCGTGCACTCAAGTCAAATGAAGGGGATTTGGATAAAATGCAGCGTGCTGTGATGGCTACATATTATCACGTTACATCCACAGATGAGTGCTCCAACCACAGTTTGTGCCCCACAGGCGAGCAGTCGTGGTGCCAGCACAATGCCGCAAAAGCGAAAGGTATGCCTGACCCAAAGCACAAGTATAGCTTGCCTAAAGATGTTGCAGAGGCGTTATTGCCTGTTTACGAACGTCTTTCTGATCGCAGTCTGCTGATGAGATGCCTGAGGGGGAAAACCCAAAACTCAAATGAAAGCTTGCATTCGGTTATTTGGAGCCTGATCTCCAAAGAGCAGCACTCTTCCCTTTTTGCTGTTCAAGCAGCCGTTGCTGAAGCTGTGCTGCGTTTCAATACAGGCAACAAGCATTCTGCATCATCAATTCTCCAAGAATTAGGAATGAATGTGACCAGCACAGGCGAAAAGAGAATGGCAGAGAAGGATGTACGTCGTAGTGCCATGTCAAGCAAGAGGCACGCTGCATCAGAAGGACTGAGAAAAAGAGTTTCCAAAAAGCACAAGGATTCCATGCATCCCGATTATGCACCTGGGGCATTTTGAATGACTTTCGTGACACTTACGCTATTTTTCTGCTAATAAACAACTTGTAAAATGTTTTTGCTCGTTTTCTCAAAATGGCTATTTCGGTGCTTTTGCATCTTAGGAGGAGTGATATCTCAGCTTCTAGTAATCCTATTACTATAACTCTTGTGTTGCCAGGTTGCTAAACTAATGTAGAATGAAATAGGGCTGAATTTAATATTGTAAGTAATAGGCATAATTTTAAAAATAACTTTAATGACTTCATGTCAAACTGGGAATTTACTCCTGGAAGTTTGACGCACCATAACTTTTGTTCAAATGGACTGAGAATGTTCGTTTTTGTTTTATTGCATACAGGCACCATTCCAGATTATAATGGTATGTTGATTTGTTTTATAACTATTGCAGTTAAAAAATTAATCTCGCTCCTCTCAAGAAACATGATATCTCGGATATCTTGAAAACTATACAACGCACTAGAAAAACAATTGCATATTTGAATTCAGCACATCAAAATACATAAGGTGTGAAAGTTTCATAGAAACCTGCTGGAAAATAAGAAAATTATTCTCCGAAGCAGGGTCTCCCCTTAACTTCGCTGTCCCTCAAGAAAGCCACCTGAAAGGAATAAAACCGTGCTGCGGTTTCTTCCCTCACGCTGCCGGTGCTTACGGTGCGACACAGTACATCGAGGGCGTCAAGGTTTTCCGACATTGACTGTAGGAGATCGCACTAACCGTCATCTTCACCATCACTCTCAGCTCGGTATCCTTTGCCTCGGCGACCAATTCTTCGATGGATCACAGCCCACAGGCCGCTACGTTGTCGTTCGCGGTGACGAAGTCTCACGCCGAAGCTCGAGTTTCAAGGTTCTCCCAACCCTCGATGTGCAAATCATCGTCAGGCTCTTGGTTTTCTTGTCAGAGCCGCATCCGATTCCGCGAAAAATCCACACTTGCGAAAGCAGTGCATGATCGTATCGTGGGTCCCATTATCCCAGGACGTGGCCAAGAAATGTAACGCATCAAGCAGGCTAATCTGCAAGTTTTCATCCTTGTGCTCAATTTCCGCACAAGCAATCCCTTCAATTGGTGCTTCGCATTTCGTATTCCCGCATCCAGCGGCTGTAGACGGCTCGTGGTGATTGCGGGCAGGAACCTTACGGCGACATTGAAGTTGCAGTCTTTGGGATGCGCCGAACACTGGTCGACGAAAAGCAAAATTGTTCTGTTTTTTGCTGCCATTTTCTGGTCCAAAATCGTAAGGAACTCAAGGAAAAAAATCTACAGTCAAAAATCTGAGTCAGTTGCTCGCGTGAAGCAGTCAATTTGCGCGTTCGTATCATCCGCAATGGCTGGGGAAACTGTTCGTATAACGCTGAATGATGGCGCAGTTTATACAACGTAGTCCGTCCAAAACAACATTAAAATTGGTATCATCACGAAATTCGCATCAACCATAATAGTATCAAGATTCTACTGTATTTGCTCGATTCTACCACGCCCTCGGTTGTAACGCACACCAGTTTCCCATGACAAAAAAAAGTGAAACATTGATTGTAACGCGCACCCATTTTTCGTGGCACGAAAAAAGTCCTTAGTAATCAACCTTCTCAGATTCATAAAACCAAATGCCATACTCGTGTAATGGATGCACTCGCATAATAAAGGCACCGCTAACTGAACCCCTATCTGTCCCACACAGCCACAAACAGCTGTTTGTGGGACAGATAGGGGTTCAGTTAGGACAGATAGGGGACAGATAGCGGGAAAGCCCGCTTCACATGATCCGCGGCGTCTCGGAAGACGTTCGGTGCTCCGATTCATTACTCCTGCGTCTCGATGAAACTGCCGCACGTTGCCGGGCGTAGCCGCATGCAAGTGGCAGTAAGATCATTTACTCTCAGTGCTGCATTCCTCCATGCCATCGCAGCTTCCTCACGCCCACTGCTGCGTGCTGCCATGCGTGCTGCGCAGGCTGGCGCAGCTAAGCCTAAGCATGGTCTGGCCGTGGTCTCTGAGATTACTGCAATGCAATCTCGGACGTCCGGCAGCGCGCACGACTGAGAGACTCAGCACGGATATGAGGAAGAAATGCGATGAGCAGTTTTGCGTGCGGTGATGGGAAACATCTGTTCTCCCGTTATGACCACCCACAAATGCTATCGAAAGCTCACGCGACTGGGCATCTCGGAGAATGCATCAGTGACATAGCGACTTCGGTTGGTCGCAAGATGGCCAAGCTGGCGTGGCGATTATCATCGGCCTACGCATCATGTGTGTCATGGCATCGTGACGCACGGGACCGGCGGTCACAAAAGAACTACAGAAACTACGAGCGCCAAAGACCACCGCGCCGCTAGTTCGTTTTTTCGGCAGTGACCGTTCGCAGTTCCCAACGCGCGTAGGAGGCGGCCATTTTCCTACACGCTTCGGTATGGTAACGGTGTCGTTCATCCGCACTCAATTCGAACTCGCATACGATTTTCGGACCCGTTTTATCGGAAATAAAAAGGCGTGCGTTAGATTTCAGTAAATACAGTATAAAAGTGATGCTGACACCAAAATACTGCTCCTGATTCTTTTTACAATGTTTTTTCCGACCTTACACATTTCATACATTCAAAATCCGCAATTTCACAATCTGACCATCTGGGAAAGCTTCTTTTTGTTTGTTTGTTTGTTTGTGTTTTTGAAGTTTGACCCTCAGAGTTAAACATGCTTACATTGGGTGACATGGTGCCTATCCGCATCGACATAAAAAAAATTATGTGCCACTCGGGGAATTTCGCAAAAATACTCAGGGAAAACCTGGAAATCTCAGGGAATTTAGCCATGCCAACTTGGTAGACACCCTACCTAGTTTTTCCATTCTATTCATTCCGCCGTATCTTATGACAACAGGAGCAGCAGCCATGCAGCACCACTTTTATATATATAAACGAAAGGGAAGGGGGTCAAGGGCTCGCTTTGATTTGTTAGAAACAAGTTAATGAAACAACAAACATTGAAGCCTAGGAAAACATAGGGGAGTTATTTCAATTCGGTTCGGTTCCCACTGAAGGCAGGTTTGTCTTTTCGTCCTGCTTTAATTCCTTTCTACTTACCCCAAAATTACAATATCATAATTACGAATTGGAATAACTTCCCCTATGCTTTCCTAGGCTTCAATGTTTGTTGTTTCATTGACTTGTTTCTAATATATATATATATAGTGTTGGACCGACACATCGTGTAGTTGAGGCAGCTTGTACCGAAACAACAGTGCCGCGTTCCCAGCATCCTGTTCAGCCTTGCTGCCAACATGCTTCGGGTACAGGTTTCTGGGATGAGAACCAAATCAGTATTTTTTTTCGGTTTCAGTAAGCCATGCATTTTTCAAACTTACATGTTGGTCATTATTACATGTTACACCTTCCATGTAGTTGTAGGTGCAGCAACACATAATGGCCCTTGCTGCATCTGTCGAAGTTACTAAATTTTCTTAATGGGTTTCTTCATATATGGAGTCTGACGAAGACAAGTGCACTTGTCGAAACATTAGCTCTACTGGCTGTTTTTCATTGTTTTCAACTATCTGTTCTAGTTAGGTATCACGGGTATCAAGGCATTCTCAACTGTTGTTGGTTTGAATCCCATTAACAATTGAATTTTTCAGGGAATATGCAAATTTGGGAATATGCAGCTTTGTGTACTGATTACAAATATGTAATCATAATTTTCTTACGTTAATCGTAAGGAAATCTTATAAATTGGGGACGGTGACTTGCATAAAAAGTGATGCATCCTGAGTGCTCAAACTAAGCAGGTATGTTCCTGTACCTTAATGCAAATATGCAATTTAATGCTTGTATCTATATTTTGGCCAAGGTCATGAAGTCACGCTCTCATGGCTGTGAATTTTGGAAATTTCTACAGAATTTCAAAATAAGTGTCCTAACACAATGTGTCATAGTTTCTCTAGAATTCAAGCAAAAAGAAATAATAAAATAATAGGGCGACTATTAGCAACACAATGTTGATCCCAAAAGGGAAGACGTGCGAAAATACAAAGAAGCAGGAAAGGAAAGACTGAAAATACAAATTTTATATTTAAGCCCTGACTAGTTAGGGTTCTGGTGATAGCTGTCACCATGAATATCTGCCAACTTGTTGGCAGCCGTATGATGGTGCGTCTCACAAATTTTGTGGTCATACTGTGCCACCATAAGATAGGAAAAGGCAGTTTTTCTGGTAACAGAGATTGTATAATGAGCTCGAGTAATAAGGCAGAGGGTCAGTGTGGTTGGTTGCTCTGCTTATCTAATTGTGGTTATAAAGATGTGTGGTGTGCAACAGCTATGACGAGTTCATTTTTTTTAAAAGGTTAATGCTAGAACTCCTATGTGCAGGTTAAACTCCAAGTCGTCGAAATTTCTCCTTTTTGGCTTGCCTCATGATCATTCATATTATAGTTTTACACATGAAACCCTAGAAATGAAAGCAGCACTACAAATAGCCAATGTCAGATATGTGCTGTTAGCAAGAGTGCGCTGCTGCACAGAAGCAAGGAAACAACTTTTCTGTACAGTTTCATGGTGCCATGGCACGCTACACACTTATCCCCCCCCCCCCCATGATAAAAGCAAGAAGCTGCTTTTTGCCTTCTAGTGCTGCTGGGGTGCTATTGGTGTAGAGAGGACAGAGATGTCTGTATTGGTTATATAAAGACTTAACCTTTTGCACGTTTTTGTTTTGATTATAAGCCAGCGAAAGGTGCATTCTTCAACCTTATGTCACAAGAATCACCTGGCCCTGTGCCTTGTGAACAGTTTATAAATTGCCAAGTTTACGCAGAGCTGCTCAGAGTGCCACTTTTTCGTTTGTTTTTAGAAATTTTAAAGTACATTGGGAGACAAGTGCATCTTTGTTTTGTTTTTAGGCTGTGGGCGTGGACTCCGGCAAGCCTATGGGCACTGTCATATTTGAAAACAAAAACTTCAAAGCAGAAAACGCAGCTCTGGACAAGTTCGAGTCGCAAACCAAGTCACAGGTAGAGCAGCCATTCTGTTTTGTTCCTCGTTATGGTATTCCTGTTTCTGATCAGCATATTATTTTGAACACTGATAGAAAAAGAACTTGGCATTAAGTTAATGGTATATTTTACTATGTGAATATATTGTGTTTCTGTCAGTCAGCAGCTTGTCACCTTCTTTGTGCAGGAACCAAGCAGTTCAAATGCTCCTCCCATGCTGGCACCAGTTGCTCCAAAGGCACCAAATGACACTGTTGAGCCTAACAAATGCAGCAAGGTGTGTGCAGCATTTGAGATTTAAGTTATATTGTTCATGGGATAATTTACAATTTGTAAAAATTAAACCCTCACGCACAGACCACGTATCTCTATCCAAGTGCTCTCTTTCCAATGAAAGAAGCTCTCCACTTGTTGCGTGCAGTCCATAGAGTAGCAAAAGCATTAAGTTTCTAAAGTAATTTTTGAAAATCATTTTTTGTGCTCGTTCACATTCGCTGGAACGAGGAGCAGGCGCAAGCACCTGCGGCAAGAAAGTAGGCTGTGAATGAGTTTTTGCCTGGAGGGGGGGGACCTTACTGGAAAGCAGAACAATATTTCTAAATCAATTCCACCAGTTCGTACTCACCTTCATCTTTTTTTTTATTTATTTTTTTTGTAATGCTGGAACATTGCAATACACCATTAGAACCTAGAGTACCGTGACAACTTACCGTTCTTCAGCAGTGTCTGGGCAGCCAAAGCTGAGCTGGTTCAAAGAAGTTCATTAGCTTCCTTGTTCACCGTAGTTGCGGTAGTGGTCCGCATGATAAGCATGGCAGATGTTGGTTGCAGTCCGCCTTTTGCATGGTCAGAGTGCGCATGCACCGCAGCCGGCACAAGTGACTTGTACGGCGTCATAGGAGATGCCGCGAGCGGCGCACAATGTGCAAGGGTGTACCCGTTTCTGAATGTAACAACACTCGGCACCAGCGATGCTGGTACGTTGTTGCACACATTTTTGGTAGCGCGAAGTTCTCCTACATCGTCATACAATGCAGGCAGGATAACGATGCCTATCTGACAAGACCTTAGCGAGGAACACGTGCTGAACAGACAGGAGCATGTATTTAACTACGAGAGTGTGGAGCAATGGTTTTATTGAAACAGTTTGTATGACGACAAAGATAGGCAAAAAGCAGAGGTCCGGCAATATGCATGATCACTCGAAACGTCACAATAAAGAAAACTCGCCCGGCTAGGCAGAGCAGAGGGTGCCAGCACGTCACCTGTTGTATTCCTTCGACAGCATGAATATAGCAGCACCTTCCAGTGATGGAGGAAGAATACTTCAGATAATTCCATGAGGTGAAGTGTCGTTCAAGTCATTAAACATTAGATTGCACTCACGCACGTCATCACTGAATTACTCATCGTTCGTTGTTGTAGGAAAAAGAACACCACAATTCACTTCCTGCACTGAATTCCTCCAGCTGTTTCTCGCTTGGCATTTTAATTTATCCTGTCTCATTGTACATACGTTCGTGACGGCGGCCAGGTATGCAGGTGCTCCATAGCTTGAGCAAACCACTCTCAAAAACATTACATGGATCAAGCTCTCGCTATCTCTCTGTGTGCCTAATTGGAAAGAAACTTTCCCTAGTTGTAAAGACATGAGACGTCCGTTCACTTTCAGTACCCCAAGACAACTGGTTCATTTTCGAAGGAAGAAAGGGAAAAGCAAAATACAACAAAATAACAAATGACACAAATACAAAGAGTCGGCAAAAGCTGTCCTCACATCTCTTAGCAGACAGTGCGACCTTGGCCACAGCCGTGGAACCTTGTTTTTGAGGGGCTTTTAGTTACTGGCACTGTGGTACCACAGGCTATGTTCTGCAGATGTCAATTCCTGGCGCTCTCATGGCAAGTGCCTACACTGCACTTGGGCTAACTTCCGTGCATTGAAGATAACAGCTAGACATCCATAAACTTACAGTGCACCAAGAAGACTCCTTTAAAGGGCCCCTAAACCACCCCCGACATTTTTTTGAACATTTCAAGTTAACACGCGCATCAAGTTGAAAATGCCGCCATGATGAACGATGTCAAATGCGGTAGCACTACGCGCCGCGGCCGCGCCACCAACTCGAAAAAACATTGCCGTGCGCCTCGCCGGCCATTTCCGGCATGCCAAAGTTAGCCGTGATGACATTGTGCTTCTTGGTGACGTCAGAAGAGTCCGAGCTACGCTGATTGGTCGAAGGAGAACGTCGACTTCCGGTTAGTCTGCTAGCAAATGCACACTCTCACTGCCTGTTTGTTTACATCGTCGTGTGTCGTTCGTGTGGTGTTCACGTGTGAATTCGTAAATGCACTACGCTACGCAAGTGCAAGCGAGATACAGCCGACTAGAAACTGCAGCAACTGTCGGAACACGACGGATAGCGCTAATAGAGAGAGTTGGCACAGCACCAACAGAACACTTGCGCGGACGGGGGAGCCCGGCGGAGGCGCGTCAACCGGATGCACGTCATCGGCGATGTATGACGTGACATTCGGAGGAGCACTCGGCGAGGAGGTGTCACCGGGAAGCGGCTGGCGGGCGCAGGAGAGAGCGAAACAAGCAAGCGCCGCGTTTTGATAATCAAACGCGTGTAACTCTGCTATTTCGGCACAGTTTCGAAAAATTCTTGCGGCTACGTGTTTGTTGCGGACACCGGCATAAAAGCAACACCGCAACTAAATTTCGACCTCTTGGTGGTTTAGGGTCCCTTTAATTTTGCAAGGAGAGACTGAAAACTGCAAGGCAAGTAACAAAAAACAGCATAAGTATAAAGAATCAACAGAGCTTTGTGTCTTTTGCAGCTAATGCAAGCATGAGCTTAGCCAGGTCGTTGAGAGGGGAAACCATATTGTTTCTGGCGTTGTGGGAGGCAGGCCCGCAGGCTCTGTTGGATGATGCAGGTGCATATGCTTTTGCATGACATACCTCCACTTTACACATGCTGTCTTGAACAAACTGGATTCCACCCCTCAAGCGAATGTCCATATGGGAAGCAAGCGGTGTTTGCTTTGCTTTTTCCATTAGGGCAGCATTTTTTCCCGTTTCTAGACATCAAAGGCATTCTCAGAGGCAGATCTTCTTTTCGATGTTGGTGTTCATAAAACCGACAAGGCCTGCCAGAAATTGGTACAGCATTTCAAATAAAAAATGAGCAAAATGCTCGCTATGTGTGTTGCTGCCCGACCATGTTGTGCCAGTAGCAGACAACAGATTTGGCGTGACACCGTCCATCTTGTTTTGTGGCCATATCCCCACGAGAAGGCGTTGCTCAGCCATGCAAAAGGCAGATGTCCGTTTTTTTTTTCTTTAACTGCATCCACAGTTCGCCTGTTTTACAACAAATTGAATGAGGCAGCTCTTGTAGTGGGACTCTAGTGGGACCGTTGTCTGGGGCACTTCTTTTGCATAGAGTTACTCTCCATTGCCCTATGGTGCAGTGAAGTGCAATAGTAAATCTAACAAATTTCTGTTTCTTCATGTAGTGCAAAAACTCGTGCCATGAAATTGCGGTCAAGCTGCTTGAAGTCCTTTTTTTTTTATGCCATATGTTGTAAAGTTATTAAAATTGACTGGTGACTATTGCTTCAGTATGTCACTGGTAAAGCAGCTGCATCAATTGCACCAAACTGGCTCGAGAGCACGTCTTTCTGCCATACTGCACCAAAGCATCAGCATCCTGAGCGAGACCAGGGTCCCTCAATACTTCTTTCTGGTCATGAAACTCCCGCCGAAGTTTCATACAGGGACAAAAACTGCCGCCAGAAGCGCCACCGTGAGCGGAAGGGTATCGGTCAGCCGCACTTGGAAGGGCAGTTGCGCGTTCGCGCGAGTGTTTGCCGTGAAAAACATGTTGCCAGACTTTTGCACTTCACCGTGTCAGCTAACTGGTTATTGCAGTGATTACCCTCGGCCAAATAATACATGGATGGGTGTTCTTTAGTGGCTCAAATAGTTGATTACTGCCAATGGTTTGACGGAGGTGGTCCGTCAAGTGACGCAGTTTCGGCTGCGTTCGTGCCTATACCATGCAGCTTTTATTAATACTTGTGCGGTGGCTTTCTGGGCTTGAATGACATAGAAAACCGTGAAGCCGGGCGGCAAATTAACATAGCTTGGGCTAGAAATTACGGTGCACTCGACCGTGCGCTAGCCGCCCGCAGCATTCATCTCCTGCTGTTATGGCTTACTGCGGAGCATCACGATGCTGCCAATGGGAATTTCGCACATTGATTGAACAACGAAGCCCGTATATGAGGCTATCCTGGCATTACAGCTGTGACTTGCTGTTGCTTGATATTAGCGAAATGCGCGTTGTTCATTTGAAGGGTTTTGAATTTCCGCAACCAAATCTCATAACACTAACGAGTGAGAACCTGCCTTGCGTCTTCTTTTCTTTTTCATTTCCTTATGCCGTCGCAGGAACTGTCACCTGAAAGCATCATCCGAGTCTTCTACAAAAATACCAGCACAAATTGAAATAAGCTCGGAGCTCGTGTATCACTAGGTTATTCAAGCTGTACTGTTCCTTGCACGTCTCTCTAGTTTCGCTTATACACTTCCTTTTTAAATCCGACTAGAGCTTTCTATGCGTGAAATTTTTCTGCCTTTAAGATCGTCAATAATTGCTGATTATGATGCAAGCAGTAGTGGAGTGCTCCCAAAATTTTGGTTAATTATTGTGTGCTATAATGTGTAGTACATGCCTCAAAATTAGCATATTCACGTCAATGAAAAATGCGATCGCCATGTCCACAATCGAACCTGCATCTTTTCGGTCAGCAGCCAAGTGTTTTTTAACAGATAGCGAATTCGCGTAGTCTACGTAACAGTGCACAGCATTCCGAATTGTGCTACCTATGCAATGTCTTGTGGGTAAGTGTGAGCGGAAGTAATGGTGCTGTATCCAGTTTGAGGCGATAGTGAATTGCAATTATCGATAAAGGCCATGAGCACTAGCATATGTTGCAATAAAAAGTGCGTTTTTTAGACTGGCAGGTGCAGTGGAACAGACAGAGAAAACAAAAAACGAATTAAGAATAACTGTTTATTTCACTGCTTTCCTCTACTTGTCCCTGGACAGGAAGGAAGAGTGGCAGCACAAAATAGTGTTTCATTCCCGCGTTAAAAAATGCGAACAGCACTTAATCAACAAGTGCACAATATCAGCCGTAGCGCTGAGAAAATGTGTTGCGCAACCAACACTGGCGGGGGGAAGTGAGGTCGTCCAGCATGATGTTTTCTACAATGTTCGTACAGTCATTATCATGCTATTTTTTCCGCAATGCACTCTTCTATGTGTGTTGTTCATCAATTTTCAGAAGGCACAGAAGTTGGTCAGGGTGGCACCTCCAAATTGTGCCTTCACTCTTTGCAGCTCCGATGCCAAACAGACTGCTACCTCTGTTGGCATGCTGCGTCAGCACAGCCACTGCAATTCCCAGTTTGTATTGCATCTGTAGAGAGTGACAAAGAGAAAATTTTACACTGGTAGTGGTGCAACATTTTGCCTGCGTATTGAGCAAGCAGCGGCATGTGCGAGACTTGCCGTGAATTTCTTCTTTGGGTGCATTGTCAACGTCCACAGCTGCGACTGTCGTAATTTCGGTTGCCGGACGTTCTGGAGAATGTCCTCACGGCCGTTTTGCACGTGGGCGTCGTGTTTGGGCACGTGAAAGCTTCTTTGGCTTCGTTAGGTAGGAAGGCAAATCTTCGAAAATTCTTGGTACGGCGTATTCCACCAGTTTGTGGCGATCGCGAGGCATTGACACAACGCTCCCACGCAATGTGCACGCGTCCGCACCGAATGATGTCTTAGCATAGAAATGTTTTTCACACACGTACGCGAACGTACCTGCAGTCGAACAAAACCCTGCCGCCTCTTGTTACGTGATCGCTCGCTATTTAACCACTGTACTCGCGTTGTTGTGCGTCGGCTCGTAAACAGAAAAGATACTTTTTCGTCGGTGCCCTTGTATCCCGACCGACAGCCTGGCACACAGCAAGTGTTAGGCATCGCTGTCACCACGTGGAGAAATACGTCGAGGTGATAGGGAAGAAAAAAAAAAGCAACAACCGCAAACACAACCACGCCGGGCCTACACTCTGCTAATGGCGATTACCCTTCCGACAGCCCCCGCCGGCCTCCTCGTCACCCTCCTTGCTACGCCAGCGCTGCACGCAGCGGTTGCGGGCGGTATATGAAGCTCTCCCATAGAGTGACGCGGGAGTTTCATGACCAGAAAAAGTATTGAGGGACCCTGGCGAGACCTTCTTCTGTGAACACGTAGTTTACCAATAAGGCATAGCCATGTTTTTTGTAATGCTTAAAAATTTCGACCCATCTCATGGTTTTATGGATTTCGGCTCAATTTTTTGGAAATTTGGTTTTTAGGGCTTCTGATGTTCAGCTGCTGACCCAAAGGACACTGGTTTGAGTGTTTATCTTACTAGAATGTGTATTATTGAAAGTAAGCCGAGTGGTCTAAGGATTCTAAGGATCAAGCTCATTGCTGCAAGGTAATCAAGGTGTTTATAAGGTGCAGTAATAAAGGGGTCGTGAAACCTTTTCTGAAAACTTTTTACAGTGTGTATTTGAAATCGTAGCCCTCCGATATGTTATACATCAGGCATCTCACTCGCCTCGACTAGCAAGCCACAGTTGCGAAATTTAATCCCCCAAGGGATGGAACTATGGGAAGGGGGGGGGGGGGGTGCTCTGTTCAGCAAAATTCGTGTGAATGAGCCTTTTTTTTTTATTATTATTATTGGTGTTTAATTTGAAACTTATCTGCTCAGTAAAAATTGGCCACAGCCGTGGAACCTTGTTTTTGAGGGGCTTTTAGTTACTTGGACTGTGGTACCACAGGCTATGTTCTACAGATGCAGAGTTCTCTAAAATTACATTTGACACTGGTTATGCAAATGCGGTAGTAGTGTGCTTGTCACCATACAGTGTACCAGGTGTGTTCAAAGAGGAACCACCCTTTTAAAACAATGCCAACCGGTAAACACTGTGCTGCTAGTGAGGGCATCTAATGGAATGAAACAGCCTTGCTTTTTGATGCGTTTTAATACGACCATTAGTTGGAGAGTTGCAGCCATTAAAGTGAGCACCTGCACAAGTTCTTTGTCATATTTTTGCCAGTGTGAAGAGGAAAGAGCTTAAATGTGTGCTTGTGTATGCTTTTGCTGGAAATGGCAAAATTTTTACAGAATGCATACAGGAAGTACCATATTTGCACGAATCTAACGTGCACCTTTTTTCCGATAAAACAGGCCTAAAAATCACATGTGCGTTAGAATCGCATGCAAACGAACCACACTGTTGTCATGTTGCGGTCTGTGTCAAAATGGCCGCCTCCTACGCGCTTCGGGCGCTGCCGAACGGTCACTGCCGAAAAAACGAGTTAGTGGTGCGGCGCTCTTTGGCGCGTATAGTTTCTGTAGTTTTTATGTTGGCACCGGTCGCCGCATAACAACGCCACAACAGACATGACGCGCAGGCCGATGATACTCGCCGCGCCGGCTTGGCCTTCTTGTGGCAAACCAAGGTCACTGCGTTGCCGATGCAATCTCCAAGACGCCCAGCCGCATGAGCTTTCGATAGCATTTAAGGGTGGCCATAACGAGACAATAGATGTTTCTCAGCACCGCATGAAACACTGCTCATCATCGCATTTCCCCCTTATATCCGCGCTGAGTTTGAGCCTCTCAGTCGTGGGCGCAGCTTGACGTCTGAGATTGCATCGCGACAATCGCGGAGACAAGGCGACCACGCCCGATCCTTGCTTAGGCTTAGCTGCGCCACCCTGCGCAGGACGCATGGCAGCACGCAGCATTGGGCGTGAGGGAACTGCGATAGCACGGAGGAATGCAGCACTGCGAGTAAATGTTACTGGCGCTTGCACGCGGCTACGCCCGACCAACGTTTCTAGGCCTGGTTTTAGAAACGTTGCAGCCGGCAACGTGCGGCAGTTGTATTGGGACGCACGACTTATGAATCGGCGCGCCACACGTCTTCGAGACACCGCGGATCAAGTGATGCAGGACTGCAGGGGTTCAAAGTTAGCGGTGCGTTTATTATGCGAGTGCGTTCATTACGTGAATGTGGCATTTGGTTTTATGGACGTGAGAAGATTGATTACTACGGATTTTTTTTTTTTTTTTCATGTCACGAAAAAAGGGTGCCGTCACAATCAAGGGCGCGGTAGAATCGAGCAAATACGGTCCTTGACAGTGCAATTGAACATTTTGAACACTGTAGAACGTCTGTGGAGGATGGTCCCAAGCCTGCGCAGCGTTCCACATCGACAGATGATGACTGTGTCCAGATTGTGCCATGTATATTTGAAATAATAGTGTCTTGGGAATTTCGAGCACTGCAGAAGTATGATGCAATCCCAAGTCTACTTTCCCACATTTACTATCTGCATGGTGAGAAAACCAGACTTCGACATTGCATTATGACAATACTTTGGCTTGCACGTCACCTATTCTCCACAGCTATTTACTGAACATCACACTCCTGCTGTGCCCCATTCACCCTATTTTTTTTTTTGGACCCAGCCCCAGTATACTCCTGTTTCCCAAACTTAAAGAGGTCGTGAAATGTTCTATGAAAATTTTCTACAATGTGTTATTCGGAATCCGAGCTCTCCTCTATATAACTTATACTGTTTCGTTGCATTGTCCGAGTTGGTTTACAGTGATAATAAACGAGCTTTGGTTTGCCATCGTGCTTTCTTGTCAGCTCTGCAGCTGTCATCTTAGTCACCACCATGGCCTCCGAGGTAGGCACACCTTTGGTGGTCATGGGAAAACAAATTGTGCTTCAGCCTTGCTTCGTTACGGCAGCACCACATGGGGTTAAACTGTGTTCTTACTGTATAGCGTTCACACAATCCTATTATTTTAGTGCAAATGAAATTTAACAATATGTTTGTGCTTTTAAATGGCTTCAGGTGACACCCGTTTTTGGTTCGGGAGTGCAATCACACTAGGATTTCAAACAGTTAATAAATCTACACTGAATATTGTGCTGAAATATTTCGAGATCAAGATGTCAAATGCTTATTGAAACAGTGAAAATTACAACTGGGCTGCTTCATATTCTTTTCACAACCTCTTTAAAACCACGTTGAAAGGACATCGTATCAAAACCACAGAAGATATGCTGGACGATGCGACAATGGACCTGCACACCATTTCAGAATTTTTCCAGGAGGATTTCCAAAGATAAAATAAGTGTTGTGAATTGTACTTTTCATGTGGAGGCGACTACATTAAAGGGGACAGTGCTTAGAGACAGTCAAATTGCGGTTAAATGAAACATGGCGTAGCCTGACGTGCGTAGCCTGCACGTCGCCTGCTGCTGTTCATACGACCGTAACTCGGTCTTAAAATTGCAGTCGCTACATAAAAACTCACCCCAGGTTTATCATTCGCTTTCTATGCAGCAAAAGGAGTCGACGCTGACAAGCGTCGCTTCCCTCATACAGTAAAACCTCGTTAATTCGGATCTCAAGGGAGTGAAAAAAATGTCCGAATTATCCGAATGACGAATTAACGAATGCATACCAAAAACGCACATTTTCAATTCCTTTAATGCATACCTTTATTTTGAGTAGTAGTCCTTGATGCTTGTTCGTTTTTTTTTTTTTTTTTTTTTTTTTTTTTTTGTGTTTTTGTGGACAGCTGGGCGGCAAGGACTAGTTTGGGGGCATGTGACAAACCCTCTAGCGCAAGAGTATTGCCTGGGACATCGTAACAAAACTCCTCTAGAACGACGAGAGCGTCCGCGGATGCTTTTGCAGTACGACGCACCGTGCGTAGTTCATCGCACGGGTCTTCGTCGGACGCCTTATCAGTCTCACCGAGGGCAGCACTGACGATCTCGTCATCGTTCAAGTGATCGGCGACAACTCCGTCATCAACTGCAACGTAATCTGCAAGCTCCACTTCTGAGGGTAGCAGGCCAAGGAACGCCATATCGTACTTCGCGCATTTCGCCGGTTCCGACATCGCAGCAGGGTGATATCACACCACCACTATTGCCCGACCACCACCTCGCGCACTGGCACTTCCGATTCACCGATATCACAGAACACCTATCTATCCGATATGTCACAACGCACTGAAGAGGGGAAAAAAAGCACAACCAATGCCTGCAAGTCCGCACGCTATCCGTCTGACGTCTGAGGCCTTGTTTCTTTGTTATCCATTCTCCGCCGATGACAGGACAATGCGTGCCCCAAACGCCACCTTGCATACCCTTTCATAAGTTTTCGAAAAAAAGAATGCGGTTTTCCTTGGCCTCCGCGATCGGCATCGACAGCGCACCGTTGCTGCCGGACCCCATCTCGGAGACCAAAATTTTGCACGGGTGGCAAAGAAAATGCAATGCGATAAATATTATGGCCTCCGAGATGCAGTTTCAGTTTCGCCGTCTTTGGCTTGCCTCCAGACCGAATTAACCAGTGCGCGAGCAATTTTGCGTCGAATTAGCGAATGTTTGTTGCCGTAGGGCTGTGAACATTTTTGAAGGGAGAATTCGGGAATGACGAATTATCCGAATTTCCGAATTAACGGGGGCCGAATTAACGAGATTCTACTGTAGCAACCGAAATCTGCTTTTAACCGCAGCGCATGAGGGCAGTCTTCCAGGCATTGTGTGCACGCGCTGTGTTGGGACAGAACCCGGTGCAAACACAAACAGCTGTCAGCCACTGTTTGCAACATATATTGCGTTAAGACTCCATAAGCAAAAAATCCTGATAAAAAAATGATTTACGGCGATTTCGTCGTTGTCATTGCACGATTGGACAATCTGACCGGTAAGCTTTCCATTCAAATAAAGAAACCAGGTAACTTCGGTACTTTAAAAATTGGTTGTCGGTCCCTTTAATATGCTGTACAGTGTGCAACAAAAGAGTTGCAGAAAAAGTTGTTTCTCTTTGAAAACACCTTGTGTGCTACCAGCTGATTCTACCAGCTCAGACCCCACCTGTTGGCATGATCTGGCTGACAGGTGGGTTCACGGGAGGCTAGCCAGTGTGGCTTTACAGGGAACACCGTGAAGGCACATTTCACAGGTAGACAGTTGGATGTTTTGAAACATCTTGCACTGTTGTTTGATTGTGTTGAAGCATTTTCATGCATGTGTCTACTTCCAGCTGGACGGTGTATTGTACGCAGTACAATTTGCCATCCGATCCTACATGTGGCGTACAATGGTTTGCGAAACGCGGACAGCTAGCGATCAGCATGCACTCTCAGACCTTGGATCCTCGTCATTAACTCTTTCGCTACCCTGCCATTCAAAGTAGATTCAATTTAATCCAGTTTCAAATTTTCGTGTGGGTTTTGGGCACCTAGTGCCATTCGTGTAAGAAAGCGAGAAGTGGACAACATTATCAGAGACGTTTCATAAGATTTTTTTCTTAGTGGCTGTTCTCTCTGTGCCACAAAAATTTTTGAATTACCGGCCGCGTGTGGGCACTCCTAGAAGACCACTCGAATTGAGTAGCCTATTTTGCCAATGAAATCAACAGCAGCGACCCAGATGAACATGTGGACACATTAGATTTCAGCACCGATAACAAAACTGCGCCGGATGAAGTCAGAACAACTGGCGGAGTGGGCAGCTGCTGTCAGTTTGACGCAAATTTCAGTTACTACAGCTGTACCCTCAGCTGTCTCAGCGTTATACAGACATATCTTACCAACAGTGCTGAAGCATGTCTAGCTTTTTTTCGAAACGAAACCCGCTAGTGGAAGCTGGCAGAGCTCTCCGTAGTAATGCACGGCACCTCATGTGGGCCAGCCCCGCCACGGTGGTCTGGTGGTTATGGTACTCGGCTGCTGATCCGAGGGTCGCGGGATCGAATCCTGGCCGCAGCGGCTGCATTTCGATGGAGGCGAAATGTTGAGGCCCGTGTACTGTGCGATGTCAGTGCACGTTGAAGAACCCCAGGTAGTCAAAATTTCCGGAGACCTCCACTACGGCGTCTCTCATAACCAGAGCTGGTTTCGGGGCGTAAAACCCCAGAAATCAATCAATCAAATCAAATCATGTGGGCCATCGAATTCTTCCGGCTTTTTTTCTCTGCAGAACCAATAACGCGGTCTGCGAGAATACGTATAAATATGCATGGGTGCTTATTTTTGAGAGGCAAGCATACGTGAAAAAGGACGTATATTGGAGAAATTAGTCTCAGTGAAGCGCTGATGCAGATATCTGCCTCCTTATCTACACGGGAATTGTGGAGCTGCTTTGCCTTCTTCACTGAAATACTTCAGAGCTATTTTCCGGCCTCATTTCTTCAGATTATGCCCAAGACACAATTTTCTCATTCCCACCTTGACACGGCGAAGAATGACCCGTCCATGATGGCAAGGTTAAAGCGGATGTGCGGTGTCAGGCGCAAAGTGGCATCGTCATTCAAAACCAAAAAGAAAGCTCAAGGGAGTTCCAATTGACCCATGCGTGCCTTAGAAGCAATCCAATTCTTCGAACATAGGAGACTCGGCCATTGAAGTCACTCCTTCGGCGTTCAGTTTAAATCAGTTCGTAAATATTTGTTGCTTCTTAAGATTTACTACATATTTTGTAATTGCTGTTAATTTGTTAGTTTACCTGACAGGTGTGCATTTAATACTTGTATTTATTTGAAAATTATTCATGAAATAATTTTTTTCTTCTCTGAAACAAAATGGAAACTAGGGCCCAGCAAATACTTGCATATTGCACTATGTATAGCATAATTTTTCTGTATTTCAACAATTTGTATATTTCAAAATTTACTTTAAAAATATTTTGCTAGAGATAGTCTGCTAAATTATTTTTAGAAGTATTGCGATATTTTCAACAACTTTTTAAAGATAATTTTTGTCTATTGTAATCAAGCAAGTACCATTTGAAAGAACATATCTTGTCCTCCACCTTGATATACAGTCACACAGATATATCGAACTTTTAGGGGATAACAAATTAATTCGATATATAAAAAATTCTATATTAAAACATACAGGTCCTGAGACCTTTCCTGTGGCGGACGATCACCTACCAAGCGGTGCATTCAAAAAGGACAACTAATTCCACACACACGACGCAACCAAATGTTTTATTTACGTGAAAAGAAATCACTGATCTTGGCCTGCTTCTTCGTCTTCGAAATGAAGTTAGACACTGGGCTCAATCTTATCGAAGCTGTAGAGGTGCAACAGTCAGGTCCCTTTCATGTTGCTGCAACAATGTCAAGTCAAGCTGAACACCGCTGCCACTTCAGTGGCGGATTACGAGTGTGTCGTCGCCACCACCTCATCCGGACGATCTTCGTCCCCACTTGAGCTGTCAGCCTGGGCATCCTGGTTCCCTGCAACTGCAGCTATAATGTCCTCGTCAGAGAGTCTCACCGCAGTAAATGTTGCAGTCGGCTTCCAGAAAATCGTCTGCAGACATTCCGGATGGAACGGCAGCCGCGAAAAGGGACAAGTTGCAAAACGAGTCTATGCATTTGTCGTTGCTGTCTTCACAGGTTTCCGCAAGTTCAGCCATCACGAAGCCTGCCTTCTGAAGCAGTTGGCCACTGCACTTCTTTACAGCTTGCCAGGCACCCATCATCATTTGAGTGGCACTAAGCAGGTCAACTTTAAAGGAGTACCGGCATGATCTTGTGGCTGCACAAAAAGGGACATTTTTTGTTTTCTAGCCGCAAATTGGTGATGCTCTCTACACACCGAAGCCAGGAAACACAATATTTTAGTTTGATTTTGAAGTTGTCGTCGCGCAGCATTTGCAGGCTAGCCCCATCGCAATAGACAGTGCTACAAAACGGGTAGATGCTAATTTTCCCTTTCAGTATCTTAAAAATCTCCAAAATCACTGTCGGAGTTGCTGGACGACCATGAAATCATTGTTGTTTGCGTGTTCCACGTGCGACTGACCACATCTGAGGAAGGTACAGAGACTCCATCACAAACCGCTGTCCCCACATACGTCCGACTGTGTTGACACGTCACTAGGAAACCACCCCCTTGAAATAAGAACTGAAAGTGGGCTTTCAAAAGAGCCATATTAAAAATATATTCATTGCATTGCGAGGCAAGACGATACTCTTTTTAGGGTTCTCCAAGCCAGGACTCTTACTTACAGCAACAATACGAGAATGTCTGTAATTCATGTCAGTACTCCTTTAAGCTCGGTGCCCATGCGCAGGTTGACCAAAAGCCTATCAAGGAGTCTCCTCCTGTAACCACCTTGCAGGACTTAAGGATGTCCTGGTTGAGTGGTTGCAGTTTCACTGTACCGTTGGCAGGCAAAAACTTGAGCTTGATGTCCTTGAGCTCACAGGTGGTGTGATGGACCGAGCAGCCATCCACAAGAAGGCAAGTGCGACGCCCTGACTTGCCCAGCTAGACGACCCACACCTGCAACCATGAAGAGCTGACATGTATCCACACCTTGTTTGTAGCAGACAGGTAGCTGCTTGCAGTTTTTGAAGCAGTGCGGTGCCCTTGCTTTTCCGATCACAAAGGGCTGGAAGTTTTGAGACCCATCCATGTTGGCTCATGCGGACTTTGCTCATTTTGCCCCCTCAACATGTGCTGCCCCGGATTTCGAACGTCTTGCTCGGCAGCATTTGCCAGAACAGGCCGGTCTATTCAGCGTTCATTACTATGGAAGAAAACTCCGTGGAGATTTCCGGCCACTCCTTCGTAATCCACTGCTGGATGTCCTGGCTGCTGATGGCTTTGCTTGCACCAGAAATGCTTTTGCCGACGATGTTATATCAGTTCTTAAATCGAATCTGCGAAGCCACGTGGTGTGGTCGACAAAGTTCTCTTCTCCGACTGCAGCGGCAGACTATTTGGCCTTGGCCATTAGCATTGGGCCATTCACCGTAATGTTATTAGCCGTGACTTCTAAAAACCAGTCATAAAGTGCCTTCCCGATTTTCTTGTGGGCAGTAGGTTGCACACGAGAGGCTTCCGATGGTCATTGCTCCACCGCTTTTGCCTTAAATGTCCACCTTGTTCTTTAACAAGGTGCTCTTAGTGCTCTCAGGAATTCCGAAGTCGCCTGCCACAGCCGAAGTTTTTTCACCTGCCTCAACAGGTTGAATGGCTTTCAACTTGGTCGCAAAGTCATGGTGCTTGTGCTTCTTGATGCTGCTTGTGCTTGCTGCACGACAACTCGAAAATTTCAGCAGTCCGCTGCACCTTAGCACACCACGCACAGCGAGCGCAAAACAAGCACGTGATGGTGACGATGCCAAGCCTCACTGAAGTGAGCTCCGTGGACTCCGCCAACAAAGCGATTGCCACCTCAGAGGGCAGCCGCGATGTGCAAAAGACGCGAGCTGTCTGTTGGCTGAGCGAATACAAAGGGTGTGGGCTGCGGTCGGCTTATCAAAACTCGCAATAGAATTAAAAAATGAGGGAAAAAAAGGCAAAATGGGGAGGCCGTCGGTGCCTTCGTTCCCACTCTCCGAGCGGATTACTACGCTAACCTTGGGAAAGAATGAGAGAGAAGAAAAAATGTTCTGCTAGTCTGAGTACGTGCCCAGCAGGAGTACAGTCTGAGCCCCCTCTCGCGTTTTTCTAGCATTTAGGGTGTGGGCGGTGTCGTGGAGGTCGCAGGGTGCAGTGAGTGCCGAAGCGCACCTTCTAGCCCTCACGGTGTTTGATATATCTGATGGTGGGTAAAAATACTGTTCAGTAAAAACGTACGAATTGCTATACTTTTACACAGAATTTTCAAGGGGATAATTTACGAGTTCGATATAGCCAATAATTCAATATATGTGGGTTCAGTATATCCATATGGCACATCAATGTAAACCTACCAGCTGTTGCAAAAAAAGAAAAAAAAATCGTGCTCAAACATTAAAAAAAACAGCCATTTTCCCATTGTAGGGAAAGAGTTAAATACAAAACAGAACTTTTCACTACGCTGATTTGTGCTGTAGTAACATAGTGTACGTACCTACGCCTTCAAGAGTGACAAACTCGTCACAAGAGCCAAAGATCAGACGAATCTGAGTGCTAAACCTATGTTGAATTCCAATGGCAGGTCGCGAGCGCTCAGCCGGATCGTAAACGGAGCGCGCCGCTCCAAGCAAGATCGCTCTCGTCAAATCTGCCATTGGAGTGCATTCGCTCCCGCGGGAGCACTTGGTATGTGGAAATCTAACGAGAGGGCACTAGCGTAGAGGGGACCCGGATGATCCCAGCATTCTGTGCGCTTTGTTTCTTCCGGTATTTGCGCGAGTGTTGCACATTCTGGTGCTCTTCCAGGCCGGTATGATGGTAGCGGCCTGGAACCAGATGAAAGTCAGCACATGAGTTTCTGCACACTTTGCGGGCATTCCATCATGGCTGCTTGACGGGCACATACGTGAAGCAGCAAATCCCGCAACTAGTTGCTCTGTAACACGCCGCGACAAACGGAAGTGCCTACGGAACTAGAGGAAAACAGTATTTCAGATAACTCACTTTTCCCGCTCTAGAGGCACCAGAGTTGTGCCGTACCTCATCGCCCGAATATCACCGAACGACGTCCTCGACGAAGCCAGTCACTTTAGGCCTCTTGGCAGGCAGGCGGAAAATGGTGTCGAATGCCCGTTTGTACACAGCAACCTCACACTCTCTGTCTGTGTCCGAAGGATCCTCACTGGATTCGGCACTTGTGCTGTCCTACTCCAAACTCTCTAGCAGAAACAGCATGAGCGCACGGCGGGAAGTGCTTTCCTGTCGTCCATGGCGGCCCACGACTGTTAAAACAGCCGGCCGTGATGGGAAGAGAGCCGGGCAGAAGCAGGCGCACAAATGACGTGACGCGGACTTCCGGCCAAATCCGCCGATTTAGACAGAGCAAGAATTGTTGCTCCACTGAGCGATCCGGAGTCCACGGCTGCTCCCGATCTACCATTGGAATACAAAATTCATGCTCCCAATCTGCCATTGGAATGTAACTGCTCCGTACAGAGCAGAAAAACTTGACCTGGATCTGCCATTGGAATTCAACACTAGTGAGGAAGATGCCTTGGAATTTTGCCAATGCTGGTTGCTGTGCGGTTGCGTGCTTGTTGTAGTCCACATATTTGCCAACACGAATGTGATTATCATTTACACTCGTACGACATGCACTAACATATGTTCTCTTGTTGCCCTGAAATGAAGAGCAGTGGTGGGAATGAAGCAAGCTGGTCCTATGTGCTGCTGTTCATCTTTCCGATCATGGCTTCCTATCTCTCAAGTGCTTTTGAAATGAGCGCTGTTTTACAGAAATGGGGCCCACTTGAAACCTGTGTAGCCAGCTTTGGATTACATGAAGTTGCAAAAGAGCATTGGCCTCGCTGTGGCACTACAGGTGGCAACTGACCATTTGCAAAAATCTAAGTTGGCTTTCCTGCAAGGATGTGTCCCACCCAAAAATTCTCGTCCACAGTGTGGGGGTGTTCTACTACAACTAACAGTGGAATCGCCATTAGCAACCCCGTGCTGTGGGTCCGGGCACTCGACGAGCAGAGAGAGGCCGTCGCGTCCGCGCACTTGCTTAGCTCAGCCATGCATCGCCGCGCTGCTGCGCGCGTCAGCCCGCGGCCTGTCTCAGGGCAGGACAGCACGAACCGTCGCACGTGGCGAAAGAGGAGAACATTAGGCATCACTCTCCCAGCATGGTAATTTAATGAACACATTAAATTAAACAAACAAAACAAGGCCGAATCTAAAGTCTAATAAAGTATAAACGAAGGTTAACGATAAACAACACGCTAGTACACAAGAACACGAACAAAGGACAGTAACAATGAACAACACGCGGACCCACAACACACAGACCATGCAAGGGGGAGAGCCTAACCCCCGGCCAGTGCACCTGCGACCGTGCGCCCCCAGAAAAGGAAAAAAAGAAAGAAAAGAACATAGATATGGGCGACGATCACAGGCCGCTGCCGGGGTCGCTGGGGCCTGGGACGAGGCCTTGTCATCTGGAGGGGCGCAAAAGCACGTCCGCACCGCTCAGTCCCAGGGAGTTCTCTCAAGCATCTCCAAAACCCAAACGCGCAAACGTCAAACTACTAGCTGCCCAATGACAGACTAGTTAAAACCACGTGGGCAAAGCGTGCAGCCCTCCACAGTGATGGGCCGCAGCCCCGTCCAGCTGCGAGAGGGGAATGCAAGGACATTCCGAGCAAAACATGGCGTCACGCGGGCCGTGTGGCACCCTGGTCCCCACAACAGATTGCTGTCCTGCTCTGAGCGCGTGCACACCTGCATAGTCATCACACCATTTTTCCCGTTCGACGCCCATCCCTGCCTTCCTTTTCCATAGATTCAGCCTCTCTCTTTGTAAATTGTCGAACTCAGTATTAGATGCCTCACTCGCCACAAAATTATGGTGTTTGTGCACATCGGCTGTAGTGTGCAGACGTGAACGCTATTAGAGCAGGAAAGCAATCTGTAGGCGAGACTCTTTGGCTTTCCCGCAAGAGCATGTCTCCCAACCAACCTACAGATTTTTCGCAAATGATGAGTTCCAAGAGCGTACAAGCGTTCGGTTGGTGCACAGCATCTCCTGCTCCAATTGTTAGCTGTCCTCGCATCTGCCAGCATGAGGGGTCCAGAATTTTAAAATATGCAGCATCATGTGGGTAGCGTAGCAATTTGGGCAAGCTGGTGTAGCTTTGTTTTCCCAGCAAGCACTGGCAACAGGATGCCTGCATGCTGTTTTCTACCAGAGCTGAGGTACTTCGTTGCTGCTGCGAATCATAGCTTTCTCTCTCCACGTCAAAACTTCTTGCTCTAAAAGCATAAATTTCTGCCCCAAACTGGTCAGTGTAAGGCTGCTTCTATCACTGTACTTAAGTCTGAAGTATTGAATGTTTTCTTTTTCTTTTTGTTTGGAGGCTCTCACAAGACTGCAACCCGGCATTGTGCATTGCACAGCACTTTTGTGCTATTGAGGGGTTGTATTGTTTCATTTCTGCAGAACATAAGGGCACCTATGTACATTAATCCGTATTTACACTATTGTCTATGCCCTTTCTACCATATTTCACAACAGACATTCGTTAACATAGAATTGTTAGAATTGTTAAACCAGCCCTCCTCATGAAATTCAATGCTGACTTTAAAGTATGTCCTGTGTGCAACCATTTGCATATCACGAGTGTAAACTTGTGTTGTTCAAGCACATAAGTTACAAGCTCCGGAAAGCACCTAAATTCAGCCAGTGAAAACACCTGGGTTTTGCGTCCCGTGTGAAAATGTGGTTGTACTGCAGTCACCATTGGTGCAGAAACTTCACCTTCCCACGCAGCTTATCAGCGATACTACCACAAAGCCATGTGTGAGGTGGTGTGAACAAACCCACAGGAACTTGGCGGGAGAAGAGACCTTCAAAAAACCATGCAGTATTTGCATACCCTGCAGGCAAAGTCTAAATGCATATGTAAAGTTGTAACCATGCTGTAGTGTCTAAGTGCTTGCCTTTTTTGGTTTCCATTGTAAGTCATCTTGTATGATTTCGTATTTGATGTTCAAACAAATTGGTTTCTGTGCAATCATGTAAATACCACATTATCATCGCAGCCATCTTTTTCTGTGGACAGGTCATTAGAAAATGCATGTAGGAAGCCTTTGTTTAGAGAAACGCATACATTTAAGGATGCTACATGAGCATTCTGCTGGCAACTGATGTGCAGCTAAGGAGCCCGTTTTTTTCTGTTGGTTGTATAAGGTTGCTCAGTGAGGTGGTTTAGTGACTGCTTCCTTTTTTTCTTTTTTGCAGGGAGAGGACACCGTAGACATGAAGCTCGACTTTACATTTGACCCCGAATTGACCCAGTTTGGCGACGAAAAACAGGCCAAGCACATAGCTATCACACGTTCACTGTCCAGTGAAATCACTTCTGCCAACTCTCCCATTTCACCTTCTACGGATGACCTGAATCTGAAAATTGCATCTGTAAAGAAGGTAACAACCTGCTTCGTGTAGTTATGCATAGGGTGTAATCTGAGGATATGCATGCCTTTTTGAATTTGCTTTGGGACTGCATTTTGCTCTATCATTTTCTGGTTGTGTCTTATGGTAGAAATGGGAGTTTTCAGGCCAGTGACTAATGGTGATTAAAAATTACTTTTGTGGTGTAGCTACAGGGCTTGACTGCAGTGCATGACTGCGGTGCCCCGCCTCTTCTTCCCACTATGGCCATTTCACTCAAAATGCAGGCCAGTGTAAAGGTTACAGGGCAAATTTGGGACGCCCTCTTTCCTATCTCCTGTGCACCTGCCGATGTTTACACGGTCATATGTAAGGTGGGTGGGGGGCAATTGCAGTTTTTAGATCTTTTGCCATGTGATGAAATGTCTTCATTAACTATGACGCTGGTGATTACTGCAGTAACCATCCATCGACATCCTGATGGCAGTGAGATGAGGAACAAAGAACAGTTCTCCGCTAGTTCTGTGTAAATAGGAGACACCCCACTCCGCAGGTCTGGGAGAACGTGGGGCCCCTGCCAACAGTACTGGAACACGGTGCAGTCTCGGTTGCGGGGGACGACACTGGCAGTGCTGCAGTACAGGCCCCAAGCTTTGGCTCTTTTGGGGGCTCTGCTTCATCAGACACATCTTTTGCGACAAACAGTACGGCAACCGAAAGCATGGCTCAGCAGGGTCAAACAGAGGCATCTCAGGCAACTAGTGAAGCTGCCTTTGGGTGAGTGCTCACGCCTTCTGGCATGGATGCTTGCAGACTCCAAATATGCTGAAACACATTTAATTGAAACAGAACGTGAGGGGTGGGGGGTGGGGTAGCTGTTGATGGTGATGCAACGGCAAAACACCCACGACAAGGCCTTTTTGTTTTTTTCATAGCATGAAAGAAATTGACTCTTTCGTCGGACGGCTCATCTGATGCGCGCATCTGTGCAGTGACGTATGGCACAAGAGCCAGCTCCGCTTGTGGTTTCATTATCAAAATGTTGATGCCGCGTTGAGCCGGTCATCCTGGCCTAGTTACAAGCAGTGCGCTGACTGCTTACATCGTCACCACCACAGGGGCGCTTGTATAGTGCATGCTTTCTTGCTATCAGACCATACAGGACTACGGCGAGTGTTGCGTGAGATCAGTGCTGCAACAGCATGCCGCTTCCGCTTGAGCAAGTGAAGTGCACTTCATGTTCCCACACTGGTACAAAACAGCAGTGTGCTTAGATTGTGTACTACGCTTACAACAGCACTGTTTTACACGTTATCCCGATCAGATGAGTGAAAATTTGTTATCGTGTTGAGTTTCAGTACTGGTGCGTTTTTCCTTTCACACTGCTCACAAATATTCGAGCATACATTTTTTTAATCAAATACGTTCCGAATAAGAAAAATTGTACAGTTAAACCTCGACATAACGAACTTCAATTTAACGAAATCCCCGATGTTGCGAAGTAGTTTGGTTTCTGTAACTTTGCACACATAGAACACCATGTATATTCAGCCTCCATATAACAAAGTAAATTTCACCGGACGTTCAATGTAACAAAATTTTGTTGATGGCTCAACGCTAACCTCAAAGCTAACGGGGCTGTGCTGCGAACTTAAAGGGCCCCTAAACAACCCCGAGGTCCAGAATTTGTTTTAAAGATATAACTGCGCTCCTGTGCGATGTGAACATGCTCCCGCAAGAATTTTGCGAATAGGTGCAATAATAAAGAAGTTACACGGGTTTAAGTGGCCGCTTGCGTCGGTTTCGTTTTCTCGGTTGGCCTCCCCACCCTTCTCTACCGAGGAGAGGGTAGGCGCTGCGCGCTGTCGAGACTCCGCCCACTTTTGACAAGGGGCATGACGTCATTGACGCTTGCGCTGCAGTACCGGTTGCTCCCGTTCTAGAAACGTTGGGTTGCTCCTGCGCTCACGCCGGTGGGATGGCCAAAGGAACTGACAATAGACGTTTCGACCAATCAACGAGATACAACTGCGCAAGGTTGTTCGCGGTAGAACGTGACTACACCTAGGATGCGAGCGCGACTGGTCAATCGCAGGAAAGAGGCGCGGGAATTGTTTTTTGAAATACGGCATCCGTGTGGCGTGAAGCGCTGTCATATTCGCAGAATGTGATCGCCGCAACCTTCTCTATGATTGAGTTTGCTTGTTTGGCCGGCTTTCAAAAAAAGTAGGAGCCTGTTTAGTGGCCCTTTAAGGAGGGAAGCGGCCCTTGAAAGTCGAAAGAGCAGCAAACACGATTTTTGGGAAACCGCATATTTATGCTCAGTGTATAATAAACTACCTATTCTGTAATTATCAGCATCTAATTAATTGTAAAATTACCTAAGATCACGTATATAGCGAGCTATGGTGGCCAAACATGCGCTGAAACAAGCAACTTCGAGCGAGTGCAGTTTTCGCGCCGTTCAACGTACGGGCACAATTTTGGTTTTGTTTTGTTTGTAAATTTCTGTGCTTTTTTCCTTCCACCGTCGGCGGGAGCGGTGGTGGCGCGGTCATAGCCCGATTCCCTTATGACCACTCCACCACCGCTCCCACTTTCGCAAGGGCTTTCAAGCTTCTCGTGTCTGCAACGCAAAGCCGTGATTTGGCTAAGCGCGCGCTCCTCGAGGAAGCGGGGGAATGTGCGACTGCCATTGTCTGCTGCGCGCCATGACGCGCCGTTCTTCTCCGGCGGTCGCCCTGTGCGTCATCTGCTGCGGCTAGGCCTAGCGCTTGCTTCATTGCTGTCACTGTGCAGTTGGCCTTTGCTTTCCACCTTGCTTTTCGTTATCGTACGTGGCACTTTCTGAATACAGAAAGTCCTTGGAAAAAAAGAAAACAAGAACTAAAGTAGCGCCTGGTGCGCCCCTTCGCCTCTGCCTCCTCTCCTAACCGCCACGGCAGCGCCTCTACTGTGTCCACCGAGAAACTGCCTACGTGAAACTAAAACCCCTGCAAAACCACGCGGCCACACCGCTGCACGGGGCATACTGACAGCACTACGTAATTTGAGCGTTTGGCAGCTAGTAGGGCCGTACGTAGGGCTAGGGGGGCCAGCTTCACCCGGAGAGACGCGCTCGGGGTTGGGAGAACAGTCTTCAGCGGTCATCATCCCCACATTTGGTCTCCGGCTTCTCCACTGTTGCCTCTGTGTGAGTGCGACATGGCTGTCTGATACGCTGGAGCCACACATCTCAACGTTTGGCATTTAGCTTCTCCATGGAAGCGAGAACTCCTCCTTTCCATTGTTGTATGTGCTTTTATGCCATCCCAAAACATGCAGCGCTGTCGTGCAGATTCAAAGCATGATGATGTGAGGTCGAGCAGACGGCGCACGCAGGGTGGACAGACAAGATGGTGTTCGCACGACCTTCAAAAAATTAGTGGTGCACCATGCTTTGCTGTCTCTTAGCACAGCCGAAGCTGAATTTGCACGGTGCGTGGCGGCGCTGCCATCGCAAGCGGCAACCAAATGCTGGGCTCTCATGTCGTGTGCTACTCGCTTGCAGAGATGGGTTTTGCCAGTACAAGCGCTTTGCTTACTTCATTGTTCTACAGACCGCTTTGATGATGCAGTATATTTAACATAATGAACATAAACTCACAACTGCGCCGTAACCGTGAATGTTTCCCATGCCATGTTGCTGACACCACGCACATAAGCACACGTTGAGCACATGTGCATACATGTACTGCATATTTTTACACTTTCAGAAAAGAAAAAAAACCTGCCACTTGCTTCTAACTAAATACATTCTATTGTCGTATATACCGGCACTTTTAATTCTTTCTCTCAAACCTCCCTTACCGGGTCACTTACAACCGCAGTGACTTCTCAGCTAACTTCATCCACAATCTACGAAGCAAACGAGAGCAGAGGTGCCTGCACATTGACACGAATGGCGCTACTTTAGTTATCTTTCAGGGACTTTATTTCTGAAGTCTCCTCCCCGTTTTAATCTTTCATCATGCCTTCGCGTAATAAGCGCTCTGTGCTTGCAAGATCGTATCGCGTTCGTACACGCCAGTAGTCATGGGTGTGACGTCCCCACCTCCCGCGAGGTGGTCGGTGCAACTGACACACTGAGGCGCTTCACGGGCTCTGTGAGGGACGAAGAGGCCATGCAGGCGTTGTGGGCCTTTGAACGGCACATAATGCCATTGTTGATGGCCAAGAAGACCCCCCCCTGCTCCAAAAAGTGACTGATATTCTGACTGATAAAAAATGACTTCTGACTGACTGATAAAAAGTGACTAATATTCACACATCCCTGCTGAGTGTATTCGAATACAAGGCAAGGATGTTTCCTAGAACCGCGACCTCAATGTTTACCCCCACCTTGTACTCGAGGTACAGCCGCCTTCCGATAATTCGGACGTGCTCCGTAATTTGGACAGCTGCGCTGTACCGACATAGTTCCCATAGACTTAATGTGCTAAGGCAACTCGTATTTCAAGCGGTTTCTAGCTCTGCATTGGATAATTACGCCGTTCGCGGCTGTCACGCACACTGAATGGGCCGCCATTATATCCTCTGGCGCCGCGACAGGGGAAAGTATGGCCTCAGAGATAACATGCGAAACAGATCTCTGAGGCTTAGTTTCGGTCGCGACTTGCCAATTTTAAAGGCAGGTCTCACTGTCATTGCAATCACCACATCCTGTTCCAGCACCCTATGCATGGTTTGAGATTACGAGTACAGGTCGTGTCATGTCTGCAATCGCTTGATCGCGCTTTTACGTTACGTCTCAGTGCTTGTTCCAAGACGTCTAGTGCTACGAGCATGCCAACAAAAACGAGGCAAGTACACGGTGCTGACGCCAACGCCTTGAAAATGGTGCAAGCAGGTGTAACCAGCAACTACTTTGATCACAGTGGATTTACTTTTGCCGATTGCAAATGAGTCCGACTGTGCAACATAAGAGACTGAACTGCCGCCAATCACTAGCTGAAATGGGACATCGTTGATTACCTCGAGGCTGCTATGTGGCAATTCCTGTTACCACTACATTAGAAGACTTTGTCAACATTGTGGCCCAGTGTCGTGCACCAAACTAAACGATTATGAAATAATTGCACAAATTCTCCGAATGTCAGAGTGACTCAGACTTGGAATATGTGCGGTGAATATGTGTGAAGCTGCGACGTGCAGATCTGACTCGGGCATTTGCTGTCCTTGTATCGTTGTAAACTTCCGGAAATGCACGTGGACTTGGTCCCACGTTAGCGGAAATGCATACAGCAACACATATACCTTTTCTTCCTAGCCCAGGTCCTTGAAACAAAAGTACAGTAAAACCTCGTTCATACGTTTTTGAAAAATAACGCGACATTGAACGTATTATCAGGGGAAACTTGTGATCCAAACACGAACAAATTGCACAGTTTCACCGGAAAAGCATGCATTGATATAAATATTAAATTCTTTTACAATTTCACGTAATTCAGGCAATAAGCGTCTGCTTACACAGCTACTGAAGCATGTTGGAACGCGCCCGAAGGTACGGCAGTAACCGCGTGCACTAGCTGTCAGTGCTGACAGCGTCGGGAACGGAACGCACGCATGTTGTACGCGAGCGTGGCCATCACCGCAAGCGTGGCCATCAATACACGGCGCGGACTCACGGGCCCAACGGCGCACACTCTGGTACGTAAGTAGTGTTGCATCAACGGGTCACATGAATGGGCACATCACGTGCGTAGCACGGCCCAAGCCAAGGTCGCTGGGCAAGCACATCGCGTGCAGGTTGACCGTCAGGCTAGTAGCTTATTCTCTAGACGTTACGAAACGTTCAGCTGTTCTTTTCTCTCTTTCACCCCCCCCCCCCCGCCTTTCTTAACCTGCGCTTCCTCGGCTCCACCACCGCAACTTACCAGCTGACAAACGAGTGTGCAATCTATCAGCAGTTCCCGGCTGTTCAAGTGATGCGTGAGTGCAGCACGCCCCGAACATGACCCGCACTTTTGCTCAACGACAAAACCAGCCGAAGCACGCGCAATGTACGCTTGCCAGTGCGAGGTTACGCTTGTCACGCGACTATTCAGTACAGGATTACATGACTCAATGTGTTGACTTGTTTGAAGTGATGGGATCACCCGCACGATCTAATCACTGGTGATGTAACCTTCCGATAGACTGCGTCCGCTCGCTCTCTGTAAAAAGCACAGGATGTGCTCCGTATTCTGTACATGTTGTCGGCTTTTGAACTTGCCCTTTTTTTTTTTTTTTTAAGTAATGACCGTCGTCTCTCATATCAGTAACTTGCGATCAGAAATGGCAGGTTCGACAATGTTTTCGCTCTCTGTAAAAAGCACAGGATGTGCTCCGTATTCTGTACATGTTGTCGGCTTTTGGACTTGCTTTTTTTTTTTTTTTAAGTAATGACCGTCGTCTCTCATATCGGTAACTTGCGATCAGAAATGGCAGGTTCGACAATGTTTTCGAAGCACTGTTGGGAGAATTCCTCTGGCAGTATTTGTGCGCTAGCTATCTAAATGTGCCAAACTTTTTTATTTGCGCTTTTTGGGCTTGGTCATCGAAGGTGAGGTGAGTGGAAACGGGCAGTGGAAACTTTCAGCTTTCAAACGTTATGAGGTTGGCGGCGCTCGATAGGGGAAAAAGACTAGAGACGACCCCCACATAAACACAGTTTATGCTCGCAAATCAGTCCTATTAAAAGAAATGGCGGCGTATGTCTGTTATCGGCCATTAAGAGGGGACACGGCGTGTGGAGATATTTTCTGCATCTTTTGACCGAACTTGATGAAAATATAGAGGCTTATGTAGTTTTTCCTGCTGATTTCAAATATGAACAATTTTCTTTTTTTTGTAGGCCAATTAGTTCAGAAGATACACAAAGCTACCACTCTGTTTTCAGAGACAATAGGAAAAAAGACTGTTCAGCGAAAAGGGAATATTATTGCATAGCTAGATAACGTAATAAGTAGTAAGTGCAATGCTGCAAGCAGTTTTAAAATTAAATCATAATGGTGTGGCTATATATATGTGCAAGGAACGGAAATTCTGCTCTCAGCATTTTGTAATACACAAATTGGGCTTTGTTTAAAAAAAATTATTGCTCTAGCTGTTCAAGACCATGAGATATCACTGCGACAAACTAGTAAAGCGACAAAAAGAAAACACGTTTTGAGAAAACGGGGAAAAGCAAGAAAGACCCATTTTATTTATATAACTGCACTTGAAGAAACTCTGTATGCGCCGGGCATATACCGTATTTACTCGATTCTAAGCACCCCCTTTTTTTCACGATCGTGATTCTAAAAGTGGGGGGGGGGGGGTGGGGGGGGTGCTTAGATTCGAGAAATCGAAAAAATGACCGCTCGGCCCAACCCTTTTTCGCGGCAATATTTCAACGAGATGGGTGAGAGAAATCACATTTTATTTCGAAAATGTAAAAATAAAAATAAGTGCAGGCAGTGAACCCACCACTTGTGTCTGCGGTCAGTCACTCTCACTGCCGCTGGAATCCGTTGCGCCACTCGAGTCCGTCGCACCATTTGAGCTGCCGCTCTCGGTGTCCCACAAAAGATCGTCTTCGGTGCCGTCTAAGTTGTTCGTGATTGAACACTTCTTGAACGATTTGACGACAACGTCAACTTTGACCCGCTTCCACGCGTCCGAAATCCATGTAGCTATCGCTGACGGGGACGCTTTCTGCAGCTTTCCTGTTGGCGTTTTTTTCCGGTCGGGGTTCCGGACCCACTGTTCGTACTCCTGTCGAAGGTGGGCCTTAAACGGCTTGTTGACTGAGACGTCCAGGGGTTGTAGCACTGGTGTCATGCCCCCTGGAATAACGACCAAGTCGCAGTTGATCCTTTGCAGCTTGGTCTTAACCTCTGGGCTAAGGTGGCCGCGAAAGGCATCTAAAAGAAGCATAGATCGCGTGCCTGATGGTCCGCCAAGCAGTGCCGCCAGGCGCCGCTGCTTCACGACGCGGATCAAGTCCTCCATCAGTTCGGCTGTCATCCACCCTTTGTCCTGCACTCGGACGATGACACGTTTCGGGAAGGATTCATTTTCGGGCATGTTTTTCCTTTTGAGGATTATGTAGGGCGGAAGCTTGCGGCCGTCGGCTGTGATGCACAGCATCACAGTGACACGCTGCTTCTCGTACCCTGTCGTCTTTACCCTAACTTCCCGGGCTCCCACTTCATTAATAGTGCTAGCCCTCGGCATGTCAGAAAACACGGGCGCCTCATCGGCGTTGCCGATCTGGCCGAGATCGTAGCAGTTTTGTCTGCGGAGATCCATAACGTATTGCTGAAAAGCAATGAGTTTACCTTCAAAGTCATCTGGCAGCTTTTGGCATATCGTTGTCCGGCGCCTCAAAGAAAATCCATTTCTCCTCATCATGCGCTCCACCCAGCCGCGGCTAGCACGAAACACCGCGCGGGGAATCTCCATTCTTTTTGCGATCTCCGTCGCTTTCGTCTGGATCGCATCGGCAGTCACGGCGAAGCCCTTGTTTCTTTCGCTGCGAACAAACTCGCAGACCTCCTCTTCAAGTTGCGGATGTCGGCCCTTGCGCGGTCCCGTGAACTTTTTACGTGTCGTGGCGCCCTTAAAAATCTGGTCCCGCTGCTTCCTCCACCTGATGATGCAGGCTCGATCCACGTTGAATTCTGCTGCAGCACTGTGGTTGCCATTGTCTTCAGCAAACGCGATTGCAGCTCACTTGAACTTCAAGTTGTAGGAAGCCCTCTTCGCACTCATACTGACCGCCGTTAGGACTCTCCAACAAATAACTGACAAAGCAACGCCCGCCCGCGATGCCAGCGCAACCTGTCCGGACTTGCCGAGCGCCGCCGACTTCTGTGCTGCCATCTCTTGTCTGAACACAGCAACACAAGACATGGCTTCCGAGATTGGCGGCGAGAAAGCGCGCATGGCGGTATTGTTGACTGCACCATGCTCGCAGAAAAAACAAAAAGGGGTGCTTAGATTCGCAAGCAAACTTTTTTCCCAATATTTTCTATCGAAAACAGGGGGGTGCTTACAATTGCGAAAATACGATAGTCCTTTTGGCTATTAGCACCTGTGTGCCGCTTTTTCAGCGACCGGTGCAAGTCTTCAGCTGTTTGTCGCTTCTTAGCGGATGCTGCCATGCGTCGCCGATCTTTTTCAGCCATGCGGCTGCGACTTTGCCAGCTGGGGTTTAGGCTCAGCTCTTTCATGATGTCTCCTGATGCCCTTTGGTTACCCGCGTTGAACTTGAGCACTGCTTCAGCCACAGCTGCCTCTACTGTGAATAGAGAAGTGCGTCGTTCCTTTGGTGCCAGGGCCCAGATCATGCAATGCAGGCATTCATTGTTATTTTGGGTTTTCCCACGCTGGCATCGTTGCAGCAGCTTTTTGTCTGACATGCGCTCATAAATGGGGAAGCAAGGCCTGGCAGACACGAGGAGGCAGATTTCAACGATGTTTCGGCATAGGCTCACTTTTGACCTTCGCAGCATTTTGTTTGCACCAGGAGGTTGGGCCAGCTGGACAAAGAGTGTGGTTTGCCATATCATCATTGGATGTGATGTGATAAGTGGCCATCACTGCGTTGTGCATGGCATCAACATCACCACTGTGAGTCTTGAGAGCCCACCCGTAATAGTCGCTGAGCTTGGAGATTAGATCTCCTGTCAAGCGGCCCTTTCCCCCCAAGACTCTCAAGGCCAGGGCCTCTGTGTTTGAACGACGCCAAGTTCTGCAAAGCAGTGCCCATGCGTTTCTTAGCATGGTTAACGCAGTCCTCTTTTTCCACTGGGATATAGCCATACACTTTATCCTCTTGCAGTGCAAAGTAGCTGCGGCTTTCCCCATCACAAAGCACCGTGGTGCAGCACTGTTCACTGTGTCCAAATCGACAATCGTGAACGTAGTTCCCTCAGGCGGGCAAGCTGCGTCGTAGTCGACACTGTCACTCACGAATTTGCGTTTCCGCTCCGTCGCTGCAGCGGACGACAAATCCAATAGCTTTTCTTTGGCTTTCGCTTCTTCCTCTGCCAAATCGGATTGTTGCTGATAGATGGTATCTCGAAGCACACGACCACTGCTCGAAGGGATGGTGGCTGACGGACTTTGCACAGGCTCCGCGACAGGCGATGCGGGCGTTAGGCCTTCCGTGGTAGCATCGACGACTTTGCCACCGGACGCGGAGAGTGTAGTGTCCTGGGCGTTTTGTGGTATCACGGAGTGTCACTTAAAATTCTCGACTAGCGAACATCACACTGTTTTCGCACCAAACTTGTGCCGTGTGCGGAATTTGCGCTCAGCTTTTGACATCGCAAAAAGCTCCGTCACTGACACTGAGGCAAAATGGCGTCCCTCCATGCGTGCCTTAAAGCGCGGAGCAGACGATAGCCGAGAGGCTCCACCAATAAGGAGGCAAGCTCAAGCCACATGCACCAAGTAGCGAATAGGAGGGCTCACTGGTACCTATTTTTGCCGCGCATTTTCTAAGTGGCCAATGGACGAATCGGGCCCATTCTGGTGGGAATTTGAAGGCAAAATACGGCTCTCTCAAATGAGACCAAGATCCACGCTGGCACACGTGGAAGTGTGGGTGCGCGTCGCGGAAAATTGTCATTTCAGCGTAGATTTCGGCTCAGTTTCAGCTGGTACGCGCTGTATAAGGAATCATTGCGGCTAGAATACTATTATCGGCTTGGAATTCAGAGCAGAGCTGCATTAGTAGCTGTAGATTTCAAAAAAATCAATAAAATGGAAAAAAGTTTTTTTTTTTTTTTTTTTGTCTCCACAAGCAGTGTCCCCTCTCAAAAGTTCGCTCTACGTGCGCTTCCAACAGCTACCGCATTCGTGCTGTTAAAGCTGCCTCGATCGTGAGTGTCAGTGGCAATGCCGATAAATGCGGTGTGTTACGTCTAGCTAGGTGATATGCTAGTATCGGAAAAGAGCACACCGGTGTTTTCTTGTGAAACGGTCGGGCGAGTACTGCGGTGGAGCCACCGCAGTGGGAAGCTACTGCTCTCAATCGCGCTAGCTTCCCGACTTCTCGGTTGCGTGCGGACTCTAGAGGCCAGAAAACGTATCATCCAATCATAGTTGGACAACAAAACGAACATTGGTGCCAAATAATCGTGTTTTCCGGGAACATATTAACCGGAAGAAAAGAAGCTTACCTCTATGAGAAAAGTTGTGTTTTCGCAATCGCGAGGACCGGGAAATCGTATCAACCGGGAACGTATCAGCGAGGTTCTACTGTGAAAAGCCCATTCGCCTTATATTAGTGTGCACACGTTTTCTTTTTCCAGGGTCGTTCAACTCCCCCCGCTCCATATATTCGTGACCGCTTTATATTAGAATAAATACGGTATATAGCCTGTGGTTTTATTTTGAATACAACTTTTCCCATATAATATGAATTGACAAGTTTTTATTGGATGTGGCAATGTGCATGCCCTTAGTTTGAGCTGCTGCCATTGCAGTGGTTTTTTTGTGTAAGCTTATGCTGGTTGTCTCAGGGTTCAGTTTTGCAATGCTTCAGTGTGCCTCGCGACTAGGACTAGTAAAGTGCCAGTGGGCTGCCAGAAGTTCGAAAATTAGACTATTGTTAAAGTGGTGATGTGTCGATATGTATGTGGTGTGTGTATGTTTTTTGGAAATGTGCAGTTCTGTGTCTCCACTAAAGCCAGCTACGGCGTCCTCCCTGTCGCATCATGTGGCATCTGTAGTAGGCGCTGGCCATCACACTTCTACTAGTGGTCACCCCCACCACCCCCACCACAACCATCATCTCCAGCAGCAGCCTCAACAACAGCCACCAGTGCAGCCTCAGCAGCATCTGTCTTTGGCAGTCCACCACCATCATTCACAGGCCCATGGGAGCTTGCAGACACCCCAGCAGCAACAGCAGCAGCAGCAGCAGCAGCAGCAGGCTATGATGCGACAAACTCACCAGGCACACACTATGCTGGATCAGCAAAACATGTCCAAGGTGCGTATAGTGACACATCCGCCTCATTGAATTTACCTGCCCCTTGTCAACGAGTTCATAACGTGGTGTCCTGTTAATCGCACTGTTTGATTCAGAAGGTGCAGGGCAGGTTCATAGTTTTTCTGTGCCCCTTTATTTGATGGTGTCAGCTTAGTGGTCACATCCAAGTGCGGAGCAGAAGCCATAGCGCATGGGTGTAGCCACCGATAAAACCAACCTGGCCATACCTGCAGTTCACAACCTGTCGAGGTTATGTGAGTGGCATACACTAGCAGGCGAAACATCAGGCCTTCACTGTGTCACCAACTCACCATTCACATGTTGTTTTGCATTGTGCTTGTGCTATTGAACTCAAGTCCACAATGTCCACACTTTTCATGCCCACCATGAATCTATTGATAGTGGTCTGCTTCCCTGCAGTAGTGGTGCACTTTTCTTGTAGTGTAGAAATGGATCTGTTCTCCCTGCCTTCCCCTGAATTAACCAACCTACCTCTCCCCCATCCCTGTCTGTAGAGCCCATCTCCTGGATAATAGTTCTTCCATCCATCCATCCATCCCCCTGCATGAACACTTCCAGGGAGCCATGGAAAATTTATGTGTGGTTGCTATACTCATGAATTTTTTCAGGGAGTGCTGCATGCTGATTATATACAGTAGAACCCCACCCCGTTCATACATTTTTCACTGGAACGGGGAAGGGGCGGGGGGGAGAGAATGTAACAGCTGTGGAAACGCAAGAGTGAGGGAAGCTCTGAAAATAAACCGAAACAGCGCTGCTTTTACAAAAACAATTTCAGAAATGTGAGCTTAACACTTAAAAAATCAGACAGAAGCTTGCTGTGTGCGTGCAACATACTGCGAAGGAGGTTCATTGCTGCAATGACTTCTCCAAACCTTGGATCTGCGAACTCCCCTGCCATCTCCTGGGAATTTTGTTTGTGCTCATCGTCGTAGTCTCACAGTAGAGTTGACAATGACCTCGGCGATGCTTTGGCATGCGGGACATGGCATCCACAGCGACACAGTCATCATAAGGGCTGGCCGCACTCGATTGATTTAGCACTCTTGTACGAGCTAGTCAGTTTCGGCAGGTGCGCTGCATGATATAAAAACTGAAGCGTGAAAAGAGCACGCATGCACACACACAAGTCCCAGAAATAAGCATTTTTCTTAGTCTCTATTTTTGCACACCTTAAATGCATGAGCTATCAGATAGAAGTGCCCCACCACGGTGGTCTAGTGGCTAAGGTACCCGGCTGCTGATCCGAGGGTCGCTGGATGGAATCCCAGCCACGGCGGCTGCATTTTGATGGAGGCGAAATGTTGAGGCCCGGGTGCTGTGCGATGTCAGTGCACGTTAAAGAACCCCAGGTGGTCGAAATTTCCGGAGCCCTCCACTACGGCGTCTCTCATAATCAGAACTGGTTTTGGGACGTAAAACCCCACAAAACAACAACAGCAGATAGAAGTGCACACGCCATCAGAGACCTACTAAAAACACATAGACAGCACTGTGGCACGTTTATTGTTCATGTCTGCACATATGTTTATCAACATTGCAAATAGAGTTGAAAGTTGAAACACATCAGTTTGATCACAGTCACACCCTAGAACGTCCACAAAGCAAAATGTATTTGCAAACTGCACAAGCACAAGATAACACCGCACAAACGCTAAAAAGACAAGAACGGGCACCACCACACAAAGGCGCGTCACTGCGTGTGCGTACGAATGTCCTCAATCTTTGAGACACAAAGCATCTGCAAGGCGAGAGTTCGTGTTGAACCAAGGAAGTTGACATGACATTAACAAAAAATAAAAGCTCCAACCGTTCGCCGCACCGTGTGAATCAACCATATTGCACGCCGAAACGAGCTCTGCAACACGTCAAACGTAATCAGAAGTCCGAGGAGACGTCCTCAAGCACCCGCGCTGCAGTCTGCTGAGTCCCTGCAAACATGGCGGCAAGCGAGTGCGACCATCACATTTTGGCCAGAGATCAGCCAGAAAGCTGCGAGGACTATTTTGACCTGGCGGTTTCTGGCGACCTGCGGGTCGCCAGAAGCAGCCGACCAGAGAAAAACGAATGCCAACTGGAAGTGCGTTGCGTGGTGGGCAGAGAAACCTGAGAAAAGCGAACGCGCGCCACTGGGCTGTGGCTGCCCGCGGGAAGCCAAAAGTGCAACATCGAAGAGCCCTCTTGTGATGCGGTGCTGTACAGTTGATGCGGTCACTGCAGCTCACGCTGAAGCGACATAGTGCATAGCATCAAGCACAGAAATGGTTGTAGGCTGCTGTCCGCAATGAATACCATATTTACTTTAATCTAACATGCCCTCGGTTGTAACAGGCACCCGTTTTCCACTACAAAAAAAAAGAAAGAATAAAGACATTATTATAAGCGCGCTCATTTTCCTTGACACGGAAAGAAAGTCCTTAGCAATCAACCTTCTCACATTCAGAAAAGGCAAATATTTAGTTTTGATGCACCTGCAGTTGCAAGAAAATCAATGCACAAAAGTAAACGGCGTATCTTGCTGCTAACATTCTTCACTACGGCGACACGAGTCGCGTGAGCAGTCAGTCGTTATCGCTGTCTGACAACTCCTTCATGCTGTCAACAGCCCAAAGCAGTTCATCCTCAGTGCTGTCCATGGCATTCAAGATACCACACTTCTTGAAGGCCTTGATAACCATTGCACATGTATCGCGCACCACGCATCCTTCACCCATCCAGTGAAGTCTTCTAGTGTGGCACACTTCATTCTGTTGCTGGGCGTGAATTTGTGTCTGCCATTAATCAGCCAGTCTGTGTAGAGCACCCAAATATTGTCCTTGACTGGCTTGTTCAAGCAGACATCGAGCGGATGAAGCTGCGATGTCATGCCTCCAGGTATGACGAGGTCAGTGTTGCAAGCGCTGAGCTTGTCCTTGACGATCCTGGTCAAGATGGCGTCTGAACGCATTGAGCACAAGCATTGCTTGCAGGCCCAAACTGGCTCCAGGTCTTCTCCACCAGATGTGGTCTATCCAGTCTGTGACCAGGTCTGTCTTCATCCATCCTTTCTCATTCGCACGCCAGGGGTGAGACAGCTGCTCATATTGCACAGTTTTGATACAATTCAGTTTTCCTGCTCAGAGCTGCTCCAAAAGCATGAAAATTGGGAAAATTGCTCCAAACTGCTCCAAAACAGCCTGGAAGGCAAGTATTTTGGTGCTCATGTCAGTTTCAATGGGGGAAAAAAGCGGAGTCGCACAACGTGCATCGCGTGATTGAATCTCGGGTGTATGAGATTTGCTGCAGATGCTTCAAAAATCAAGACATGTGGAACAGAGACACGTGGAATGCCATTATCTACATGAAATAGGAGTATCTTCCACAATTAGTTGCCACCACAGTATTGCAGTGTTCCAATAGAGGGCAATGCACTGGTGAAAAGCTCAGATGAGCTTCTTTGTAATAGTGTGAAGCAGGAAAATCTTGACAAAATCCAAAGTTACCAGACTCCTGACAAAAGAGAACACTAACTAACCTACAAGAAGTGCTAGGGAACCTTCAGAAGCTAAGAAAATCTACAAAAAGTCAAAGCAGTTCGTGAAATTATGTGGGTGGTCTTAAGGGGGGGACACCCCACTTAAAAACTTTTTTTTATTTATGCTCAGATTCTAATGAAACTTTCACCACTTATGTATTTTGACATGCTGAATTCAAATATGCACTTGGTTTTCATGTGCAATGAGTAATTTTTAGACAACTAAAAATATTCATGTTCCCAACCAGCCTCAGTGGAGACTAGTTGGGAGGAGTGCTTGTTCAAAAATGCTGCAAGTTACAAGGTAAAATAGGTCATCAAAATGATCCAGTATGACCAGGGAGTGCAATGCTACAGGATGTTCCAGACAAACTTTAGCACAAGTTACAGCATGTCAAACTTTTGTATGCAAAAACTGGTATTGGCCCCTTAGACAAATTATCATTTCTTAAAATTTTATACAATGATATGTGGCGATATTTTAGGCCTATTGCACTCTACAATTGCCCACCTATCCAACAAAAAAATATTTATTGCAATTCGACAACTAGAACCACAGATATGGCCATTCCCAAATGGGAAATCGGTCAAAAATGCAATTTTGAGAAAACAAGGAAAAACGTTTCACAAAAAATTCATTAGGTTTATTTGAAAGAATGACACACCAAAATGATGACTGAATGCTCAGGAGTCTGTTACATTATACATCTAAAAACTTGTGCAATAATTATAGCAAGGCCGATATCATACCACCCCCCCCCCCCCCCCCCCAAAGGGGGAGAAAAAAAAACTCAAAATGCACCAGGTGAGTAGTCGGGGTGCATCCTGTCTTGATGTTTCTTCTTTACTGCTTTGGCAATGCCAACTGATGCTGCCCATTTCTTGGCAGAGGCCTTGGTTCTCCGCAAATCCTTCTCTTCTGCCCTGCTCGAACCAGTGGGCGTGATGCTTACATGCAGCTCTTTGAGCACAGCTCTAGCTGCATGCTTGTTGCCTGTGTTAAAACGCAGCACAGCCTCTGCACCAGCTGCCTGCACTGCAACTAGAGACCAATGCTGCTCTTTGGGTTGGGTACCAAGCTCCAGATGACCGAGTGAAAACTCATTTGAGTTCTGGGTTTTACCTCATAGGCACCTCTGCAACAGGCTCTTTTCTGACAGCCGTTGGTAGACTGGTAAAAGGGCCGCAGCCACATCACTTGGCAAATTATAGTTATGCTTAGGCTGCGGTTCTCCTTTGGCTGCATTGTGACGGCACCACGACTGTTCGCCAGCCGGGCACAGCAAATGGTTCGGGTAACTGTCTGTTGAGGTTATATGATAATAAGTTGCCATCACTTCACGGCTCATGGCCTCTATGTCCCCAGTGTGAGTTTTCAATGCACGACCATAGTAGACAGCCAACTTTTCAACAAGGTCGCCTGTCAGCCGTCCCTTGCCACCGAGGCCTCTGTGCTTTTGCAACAGGTTACGCAGAGCAGAACCCATACGCTTCTGCACATGGTTTATGCAGTCTTCCTTAGTGACTTCAATGTAACCATACACCTTGCTCTCTTTGATAACATTGTATGTGCGGCTGTCACCGTCGCAGAGCATAGTCGTGTAGCGAAGGTTACAACGTTCCAGTGACCTTTCGAACAATAATTTTCCTGCCTCCACTTCCATCTGTCCTGACTTGCAGGTTGTGTTCTTGAGGCACTGGTGGCTTGACTTCCACTTGTCGTAACCCTCACTCCCTGGCTTAGGGCCATTTTCGCAGCCCAAACAGAAATTAGATAGTACATGGTAATCGAGAACACACCCTGTGAAGAGTTCCACGACAGCACCAACACCAATATGGGAAGAATGGCCTCTTGTTAGCCAAATGCCATCATAGCACACAGCAATGTTTCCCTTGTGCCCAAAGCATAAATCTTCATATAATTTGCCCACTTCACTGGCGCACTTTGCCATAACTGCTTCGGCAGCTCGGGTGGCAGCAGGCTCCAGCGTCTTCTTGAGGTGCCGCTGAAAGGTCTTATTGTGCATTCCTCGCCGCGAAAGTCCCATTGAAGAGAAAATGTCATTCATGGCTGTTTGACCGTTGCCGCTGGAAAGCATAGCGCGCGTGGCCAACATGTTGATCTCGAAGGGGTTGCATTTTTTTTCGCCCACAACCCTCCGCGAGCTCCACTCCTCCCTAACCTTGTCGCACTTCTCGCACAACAAAGCCAGTTTCGTGACTAGGCCATAATTACGGTCACCCGTGGCCAGTTTCACGTCTTGCACTACGTGCAACCAAGAAGCAGATTCACTGCGTTGAGGTCCACGATCAAATATGATGCTGCAGCTTGCGTGGCTGACGTCAGTGTTTTCATCAGCGAAAACGGCGGCCTTCCGCGCTGTCGCGGGCGTTGAGTCGAGCTGATCAAGCATCGCGATCTCACGGGCCTTTTCCTGGACGATGTCACTGCTTGTAATTACTCTGGAGTCGATTCTCAAGCGACCGGAATCGACGCGCTCGTCCTCCCGCGGAACCGGCGGATCACTCACACGCACCCCCGTTGCCGCCGCCGTTATCAGATGCCGGAGGAGGGTCCGCAAGGTCGAGGGTCGCTTGCTGATCGCTTTCGTGGAGCCGCGATTCCACGCCATTATCACGTTTCTTCTTTCTTGCGCATTTTCTGCCGAAGCGATGCACGGTACGGAACTTTATCGCTCCCCCAGGCATGGTGACCGCGTCGTTGCAACCAAGAAACAAAATGGCGCTCCAAGGCACGCCCAATTGAGTGCGTTTCTTTATTTTTTTTATAACGTAGGCAGCGTGCACAGGGTTGCTTACCGAGAACATAAATAAAGCCAGAAACACGGGCTTTCGAACGATACCAAAATGGCTGCGATCGGGCAAGCCATTCGCGAGTTAGAGGCAGATGAAATGGAGAGCACTTTAACATTTAAAGGGCCACAGCTGCAGCAGCAAATTTTAAATCGCTATTACGGCATAAATACGCGGTCTTTTTGCGTAAAAATTTGCAGGCAGCTGCGGGATGGTAGTAGGAACGCGAAGACTTTGAAAATTCGATCTTTTGGCAGATTTTCGGTCTCTAAGAGCAGTGTCCCCCCTTAACTAAGACTTGTGTGTCGACAATTTTGGTGCAGTGAGAATTTTTTTTTAAATTTGAGATATGTACTGACCCCTGCTTGTGAAAAAGATACTTGGCTGCCTGGGCTGCTCCAAATTTGACTTTTTGAGCTCTTAAGACATCGTATTAATTGTTGTGAGCTGCCCCATAGTGAACATTTCGCTGCTCCAAAATCTGCTTCCAAATCTGTTTCTGCTGTCTCACCCCTGGCACGCACAATCACACCACTCAGTAAGACAACTCCTTTTTTTCGAGTCTTCCGCTTTAAATAGAGTTAAGGCCCATCTTGTGCCCATCCGAGGTGCACAAAGCATTGCAGTCACCCTGCTTTTCTAGTGGCAGGATGTTGACACTCACACTTGCTTTGCCCCCTTCTTTTCGGCGGTTGTGTGCCAGGCATGTCGCAGTACTGCAGCGTTTGGTCGGCATTCCCTATTTGCCCAAGTTGGTAATTGTTTCCACACCCCGACTTATGATGTTCATCCCTTTTGATGCGCGTGAGCCCTTGTTCAAAGGCTAGCTGCATTGCCCACACCTGGAGCAGATTGGTCATCACAGGCCGTTGTGTCGCTGAATCCTCTGCACATATTTGGTGAGGAACTCTTCAATTTTGGGGAATCGGCCCTTGTTCCACTAAAACCTTCCAGTGTCTACTTACCATCGAAAATCTTGTCCCTTCTGTTAGCGTCAGTCCTGCACGCACATTTCGGGAACTCCAAACGTCTGCGATGCGGCCCAAATCCCGTCTCAGCGCAAGTAATTTTTTTTTTTTTTTAATGCGGAATCATGGTGCACTCGTCAAGTCTTCTAAGTCTGCACTTCCACGCTGACGAAGTGAACGCAGAACGTGAAGACAGGTGGTGCACAAGCTGTTCGGCACACGTACAAACTGCAGCACATGGAAGGTGGTTCTTCAGGACGATGGCATCCATTTTGCAGGGAAGAACACAAGCTTGATGCTGCGAAAAAAAAATAGCAGATCTCGGACGGGCAGCATAGTTGTCCAGAAAAAAAACCCTCATGCATTGGGAGCCCATGTTGTTGAAGTACTTAAAGGGTTACGGAACAAAAATCTGAAAAGTTGGCAGAAATGTTCGAATTCGACTCTAATGACACCCTTGACTCTGTATGCAATGTTCATTTCACGTATTTTTGAACGGATGTCTGTGTAATTGGCAGATTGTTAGCGCGCAGCGGCTGCACGTCAGAATGAGTGCGAGGCCGTGACGTCGCACGTGCCCGAGCAGCAGGAGGAACGGCAGACAAGGGAAGCTACCACTGCGGCACCACTCAAAAGAACAAAAGAAAGAAAACGAGGGTAGAAGCAAGGAGGGGAGGGTGGGGACAATAGTGAAAGAAAAAGGTAGCCATGGAAGAAAGAGGAAGGAGGAGAAAACGAGAGCATTCACTGCGCGAGCGTGCAGTGGCAAGGGGCCTTGATTCGTGTGTCGAGAGGAGACTGGTATGGAGATACGGGGTGAGTGCGTTTCCTAACCGAGAAACATCACCGTCTGGGACAAGAAACGTCACTTCCTCGAATTCGCGGAGCAGTCGCTAGGTGCGGTACTTTGCGAAAAATGCATGAATTTCTTCATTTTCCGGCGGTTCCTGCCTGAAAACGAGGTTGTGTGCATTTATCTCGGCACCCAATCTTTCATTTCGGCAAATAATCTCGGTGGCAAAATTTTTGTTCAGTATCCGTTCGTTTGTCTCCAGTTCTTTTTTTTTTAATCATTTCACACGCACTGCCCTTGAATCACCCCACGAGCACGATTTCTTGTGCACCCGATTCCTGTGTTGTCAAGGGCAAGCTTTACCGTGCGGCGCGCCACCCGCGACCCCACAAACTAGGCCTAACGAGCGCTACCTTGTCGGTAGTGCTGGCTGCAGATAGGGTGCTGCAGGCGACTGTGGTTCACGGCAGGCGCATCTAAAATGCGACGGATCATTTCAACAGAAGTGGGGGCATGGATGGCAGGTGCACCACTAGAATGGAGGTTTGCGGTTGCTACGTTTTTAACATCTCGCACGTGTCAAAAAACGAAGGATAGCGTGCTGTAATCAGTTCCAGTTTCTGCGCAGTCCGGTTCCGCGGGAAGACGGGCGCTCACAGAAGAATCGGCGGCATTGCATCACTGTAGAATGGATGAGTCAAGCTGTGAGCGGAGTCTAGGTTTTGGAAGCATAAAAGTGCAAGTGTCATATTTCCTGAACACTGCACTAGACCCTATTAAAGGCAGTGGGCTACAGCGCCACTTCTGAAAAACAGTGGCTGAAACGCGAGCTCTGCTTGGCTGTGGAGAGGTGTGAGCTGTGCATCTGCACAGGCTACATCACCGAGTAGTGATGCATGGAGTGTTTTTGGAACTGTGCCTGGTTCCAGCACTGCAAAAACTGGCTCTGAGTAGATGGGAGTGAGTGGAGGAGTACCTCCATGCACCTATTCAGCCTCGTCTGGACAATCTTTTCCTGTGGTGGAAAAGTGTTTGTACAGCTAAATACCCATCGCTGGCCAAGGTAGCTCAGCTTTACTTTTCAGTGACACAGCACAGAAAGCCCAGAGCAGTTGGTGTTTGTGCACAGCAACATGTGCTAGGAAAACAGGTAGCACATGCGCTGAAGAGCTTTCCCTACTTTTGTCTCAATAAATTTACAAATGAAAAGTCTGATGTATATTTCCGATTGTCCCGCTTTTATAGGGAAAATGTGGATAGAAGAGCTAGGAAAGATTATTGTAACAAGATTGTGTATTTCATTCAGTAAATTTCTCTCTCTTCTAGTTGGTGTCCCAGGTATTCGCTTTGATTCACAATACTCGCTTCGCTTCAAAATTATTCGAATGAGGTCTGATTCGTATTCACTGCAAAGGGAAAAATTACTATTAGCACATGCTTGCTTTCCTGCTTTGCTTGGTAAACCTGGCATCTTGCTCCTCTAGCCAGTTCTCAAAAATTGTCACTGTGTCATCAGTGCTCTTCCATAAGCATGGCACAAAGCAGCATGGTCCGGAACACCTTTGAACCAACACGGTGCTTCGACTTGCCTACCGCCACTACCTTTAACTTTTCGTCCCCTGCCACGTTTGCGCCAACCAGTGCAGTGATTCGCTCCTTGCTGTTTTCCTCCTGTACAGCCTTCACGTTTAAAGGGGAAAGTCTTCTATAGAAAAAAAAAGGCCCATCTCGTCAACTCTTTCTGTTTACAGTGCCGTTGCCTTCCGAGGTGCTCTTAAAGGGGGACACTGCTCTTAGACGAAATTTCATGAAAAAAAATTGACTTTCTGAAAATGGTATTTTTGTGACATACAGACATTGCCACAGGTGCTGACCAAATTTCTCGCATCTCGGACTGATCTTTCAGCCACAATAGCAGTTTATATCCCGAAGGCAAGCTATATTTTCACTTTTTTTATGCCATGCTGCTGCTGAGCTTGCTTATGTTGCAGCAGTAGGCATCCAGGTTATATCCCTGATAGCCACAAATCACCTGTCAAATATGTTTCAATACCTTGTACTACATTTGGTTCGAAATGAGCTTTGTTTCCTTGCTTTTTCTCAAAACATGCTTTCACTCACCCTGCTTGCTTAGTGCAGCAAATTTCTCAAGGTCTAGAAAAGATACAGCTGTAAGTTGTTTTTTTTTTTCTGTGTGAAGATAAAAGTATGGAGCTTCAGGTGCTGCAAGCAGATTCTTGTTTTCTCTCCCTGTAGCTTTTTTTTATTTACCTTTCTTCTTGTTCATTAGTAGCTATGCTACAACCACTGAGCTGCAAGAGTCGTCGCTAGCACGCACTACGCAGCTGATCGAGTTGAGGAACAGCAGTGGTAAGGAGGAAGGCGGCAGAAATAAGCCCATAGCTGCCTTAGCACATGGTGCTGCGCTTTATTTATGATGTGAATGATTTCACAATTGTGTTGCCTAATCAGGGACGCAATGTCGAAAAAGCGTTTCAGGAATCCTTTAAACCAGTCATTGTCCACATCCGGATTTGCCTCAGAGTGAACGCTCAGTCATAGGCTAACACACAGCAGCTGCTGCAAGATACCTGGCTACTGGATTGGATTGTCCTCAGCACAACATTGGCTCTCACTAATTATTTCGCGATTCTGAGACTACTATGGCAATTGCAAGATGAATGATGCCTGTGCACATTTTAGCTTTTTCTTTAAACGGTTGGGAACAAATACGTGCTGTTTTGATTAACTGAAAGATTATACCGCTGAAAAGATACAAAGCCAACCAACTAATCTTATTTAGTTTTCTTTTAGTAATTTTCATTTAAACGAGTTTTGTTTAATGGAAGACCACTGCATCTATTTCAGTACCTTCGTGGTCAGAAGGCATTCCAGAAGGGGGTGGGTAACAGCGTACACACACACACAAAAAAAAAATATGGCTGCTAAGGGTGTACATAGCATTCGACAGCAGCCTTTAATGCAGTGACATCGGTGCTCTCTGCATCTTCTGTTATCCTTGCTTTTGCACTTGGAAACATTGAACTTGTATTGGTGTTCCATCCTTTTGCATGGTGCCCATTTCACTATTTTTTCTATATTAGTGAGGCGACTTCAGTAACAAAGGGTTTTGCAGGGTCCACCTTGTTACTGTGCTTCCATACTACTGTAAGCTGATAAGAGCGATGGGACAGCTGGGATACATATGTTTGAAAGCAGGGGAAGTTCTATGTTTTTTTTTTTTTAAATGTTTCTCAAAAGGCATAAAACTTGGTGCTGATGCATAAACCTGTATTAGTGAACTCATTGCATATCTCCAAACCTGCATTCCGAACATAAATTGCATAAGTGGACTTTGTTACAGGTTTTACATGTGGCACCACTGCAGTATGATGTTTGAGGAGCTGAGGTGTGTTCTGTATTTTAGGTGAGGGCCCTCCATGCACTGAGCCCACCACCAGCAGCAGCATCATCATTGGCTGGTTTGGATGTACGAGCCATGGCAAACCTTCAGGTGGCAGGCATGCCCCAGGCAGTGGCCAGCCCTCCTGCTGCCTTGCTGTTTACGAGCACCCAACAGGTATATCTAAACTTTCACTAGGCATTCCAAGGTTTTTTACTTCATGTGATGAACACTTGAGCCAATCCCCTGACCCTTTTGTGATTGATGATTGTTACCTGACTAAGCAGCCGAAGGCAGGTGTGAAATGTGGTAGTTGAGAAGGGACATGTCAATTTGAATTGCAGATGACCCAGCCAGCAGCACTGTATCAGACACTGCTTCAGGACCCTGTGCCTCGTCCTGTGGCCCACCAGTTTTCACAGGGAACGCACGGCTATCCAGCTCCTCCACCTTACCAGAGCTTCAACCAAGGGGGCATGTTTGTGCCCCCTCCGCCGGCTCACTCTGGGCCTGACATGTTTGCAGCCACTGGAGCTGCTCTGCGGCTGCAGCCAACATACCAGACGGGGCCTACAAGCCAGGTGCTTGGCCAGCAAAGCCTGCCAACTGCGCAGCAGCTGCTGGGATCTGGCCGGGCAGCTCCTGGAGGGGCACCTCTGGGCACTTCGTACTACCCATCCCAGGGTGGCTACTACCCGTCTCAGCAGCAGAACCAGGCACTAGCCTTTGGCTCGCAGCCACCCCTTCATCGCACCTTCCATCCGCCGCCCTTCAAGTCTCTGGAGCTTGCCACTGATTTTGGCGCCACTCCACCACCGAAGGCCCAGGCAAGCAAGGCCTTTCCCCCAGGATCACCCTTTGCCTTTGGCCAGGGACGGCAGTCTGCACCGCCCACTGTAGCCACCACAGGGGCTACTCCCCCAGGGAGCTCCTTGCGGCCACCTGTGCATGTGCTGCCACTGCCTCCAAGCCTGGTTCGAGGCACCCCGCCGACAGCGCCCACCAAGTATCCTGCGCCTATTCAGAGGCCCCAACAAGGTCTGACGCTGACCTCTACACAGCAGCCCCGGGGCCCACCTGCACCTGCGCTACGAGCTCAGCAGGTGCGCAACCCTCCAGGGCGCATTAATACTTAAGGCATGCACTTGGTGAGGGGCAACATAAGACCAGACTGCTTAGCATTAAAGTTGCTGTATGTTTGCAGCCACCAGCGCGTCAACTGCCCACCAGCGACCAGCAGGCCAAGCAGCAGGCTGAGGCGGTCAAACAAGCGCAGTTATTCTTTGCCCAGTCCAAGCCAGCGGCTCCTGAGCCAACCACTGAAGATGTGGTCAACGAAAGCTCTGGTGACAAAGCTCCCAAAGAGGCAGCTGAGGAGTGAGGCTCACCTGCTGGGCTGGGACTGGCCGGCGCCTGTAAGGCCCTCACCGCCGCTTGGTTGTCTCTGGGAAACCACGTGCTGACTTGCCTATTCTCTTCTTTGCCTACACTGTCCCCGCCTACCATAAAGGACTATGTGGTCCATGGTTTAATAAATGTGGTCTCCTCCTAACCCTCTTTTTACTTCTCGGTCTCCTGTTGCCTTCACCAAGGCATCACGGATCTGAATTCATTTTTTTATGTGTGTGCTGACATGGGGGCAGTGGGCGAATAAGGGAATTCTCTGTGTGTGAGCATGTGTGTGTAAGTGTACAATGCTGCTGCTGATTCATAGCCCCCTTCTCTGTCTGAGAGTTCTTGTCCATTTCGGAAAAGGGTAATGAAATTGGTCTGGCGAGCTTCAGAAAGTATAAATATTATACATATGTATAACAAGTGTATGCCTGTATTGTAGCTGATCGTGTTTTTGTGGGCAGGCTACTGCCGCGCTTCTTTTTTAATGAAAAATATTTTCGACGTTTTTTTGTGAAGGGCCTTTTATTTTTGCCCTATTACTGTGGATCCTCCCCTAAGCATGTTTTCCTCCTTCCTGTGGTTGAATGTGTCTTCGGAGTCTGTGTCTGTAAACCAGGAATGGTGGAAAATGTGGTCAGTGGTCCTTTCCCTGTTGTGTAGGAAACGACTGAAATTGTTTCCGTTTATGCCTCTAGCACTTTTTGTGCGTTTGTGGCATGAATTGGATCTTAATTTATATACACCCATATGGGAGGAGGAGGAGGCAGGATCTGTTCTGACCAGGCATAGCATAGGGGATTGCCTTGTTTTGTTATAAGCTTTTTAATTGTGTAAAGCTGCAAGGAGAATGCAGCAAGCATGCATGAAATTGTGGCTTTGCATTTTGAAGTACTAGTTTGCAAAATACGAGAGGTGTTGATGGTGTTGAAAAATGCTGTGTATGGTAAAAACAGCAATGGGTGCACAATGTACATTTTGAAGTGGTGTGACAACTCTTTCAGTTTATGCTGTGTAATTAGTGTCTATAACGGTAATAAACTGCCACCAAGTTAGGAATTGGATGTTGTCACCATGGAAGTGTTGTGCAGTCATTTTTGCCATGCAACAGGCTGGTATCTGTGGCAATGTCGTGTCCATTGACTTTTGGGGGAGGAGTATGTGCTTGGATCCCCCCCCCCTTCTTTTTTAAGGTTGTGTGGTGATTTGTCATCGGTTGGTTAGCACTGCGCTGCATTGCATTTACGTTTGTGTGGACTCTTCTAATTACCTTGAAGGTACTGTAGTTCAGTGTAGGCGCTGGAAGCCATGTGATTCATCTAGGATCTGTGTGGCTGTCGTAAATCCTTCCCCTTCTCCTCCATATATTTTTTTCCCTGGGATGCAGGCACAAGTGTCATTCTGTGCATTTTTGTTGCCTCAATTATTTTCTATTGAAAATGTGATGGGCACTTCATTGTATGAGGAGAGTTGATGTATGTAGTTCGCAATAAAGCAAGCACTAAGGATTATGCATTTTGTTCTTGTCTATTTTTATTCTAGTTTGGGTGTGCAGTGTCTGCAAATCTAACTGGCACAGCCTAGTGCCTTTTCTTAGTATAGTGTTCTGTTCTTGGTGCATATTTAATTCAGTGCATGCTCCACCTGCAGCAGTAGGTCAGCGAAAAGCTTGAACGAGTTTGGTTGAACACAATGTTCTTGGCTCAAGGTCGGAGTGAGCCTGGTGGAGCAGGATATTTATATTCAAGGGCAACTCCGGCGGTTTTTTCACCATGTTCTGATATTGATGTTTTAGAATGGTACTGATAGTCCTGTAGCAGCCAGGGTGGTTCAATTTTCTCAGAAACGCACCAATAATTTTAAATAACCGACCGAAAGGCGTGTTCAAACCGAAACGGGTAGACGCTTGCAGCGTATGCGATGACGTCACAGCCTTCCCGCCGTCAGAAATATCGAGAAAAGTCAGTGGCGAGGTCATCCGGCGATGTATTGAGTTATGCCAGCTTTTCTGAACTTGACGGCGACGATTTCAACGCTGTAGTGCCGCCGTTTTAAAGTCCCACAGGCTCGGGTAGGCAGTGTTGAAGGTGATGACGTCAAAATCACAGGGTGGCCCGCAGGGGAATCCGCTAAAAATTTTTAAAATTCGTTTCTAGGAAAACAATGACTTGCAACCGCCTGGTTTGGAATATATTATTGCAGTGCCGAGGGGAACACATTGAAAATTTCATCAGTGGACACTGAAAAATCGCCGGAGTTGCCCTTTCAGGAGTCTATCAGTATAGCTGCTAAATACTAATGATCCAGGCTGTGTATCTTGGGAGGTCGGAGTACGAATGTGCGGTGCACAAAGAGTGACTTCTTTTTTAGGGGCGAAGCTCCTTAGGGCGTGGGTCTGTACATCCCATGGTGTTCGTTGGTGATGTACGTAGCCACCTCTACTTTTATGAAAAAAAAAAAATTCCGAAAGTTGCGTCCTCTGCCTGGATTCGAACCCAGGCTCTCGGCGTGCCAGTCGAGAGTTCTACCACTGAGCTACGCCTGTGGTTGAAAAATTATCGCTAAAAGACCTAAACAGGTATAATGTCTCCCGCGGAATCGCATTAACAAACGTAATGTTACGTTGAAAAACAGTAATACACCGCTACACGACGCGAAAATGGATTGTATAACGACGTCGAGGCATCATTTGAAAGAACACAGAGCTGCGTGCTTTGTAGCTTTGAACCCATTACGGAGGCACTGGTAATTATGGCGTAGTGGGTACTTCCCTACTTGGCAAAATGAAAAGTTATGGCGCAGGAGATACCTACCACTTCTACTTGCACTAGTTTCCTCAAGCGTTTAAAGTGGCCTCTAAGAAAGTAGCTCCTCCTGCTTACGCTGTCACTGTCCTGCAGTTCCGCGCAGGCCTGGCTCTAGCACAGCATATCCCCCTTAAACGCGAGATCCCAGCGTACGAATACAGTGTTTCTCACGCCTTTACATGATGATCGACTGGGCGATTTACGCGAAAGATTCACGGTTTACAGATGATTCCCTCCGGAGCTTCGCCCACTCATCATCATTCACCCCGTGGATATGCTGTGATTTTTTAGACTAGTTACAATGCCCTATATTGATCTTGGGCAATTGACTCTGTTCTAATGGTCAGGTCCATTTGATATTGCGTGTAAGCTGTCATTTAGATTCAGCAAAGTTAGACAAGTGTATAAGAATCGCAATGAGCCCAGGTTTAGTTTGTTTAGCTTTAGCTTGCACATGAACAGCCAGACGCGAGACTGATAATAGGTAAGGAAGAGCATCGGATGTGCTTTTTATGTATCGTGATTTTGGTACAATACCTTGTAATATTTACCTTTGTGCAACCTGCTCGTACCACAGAATTATCCGACTCTGGCTTACGTAAGTATGAATATTTTCCTTTCATGCGCGTGTGCACGAATGGGAAAGGCTCTAGTGCGGTCGCATCTGGCTGCCTGGGTGGCCAAATTTCGATGGCGGGGTGTGCGAGAACGCCCGCATGCTTAAAGGGATACAACTCAAGTCTACAGTGAAGCCCCGCCCACGCTGTCACCAAAAAAAGCGAGGGTGGCAACAATAATGGATAGGTGCATAATTTTTTTCGTTTATTAGAGTGGAACATGCAAAGGATAATTCTTTATTGAGCCCAAATGGCTTGCGTAAATATGAAGTATATGTAGGGCCTGCAATGCGAAAACCCGGAGAGGTACAAGAGTCGCCACTCGAGTTTTTTAGCACAGTTCGGTGAAGTTTCCAACGTAAAGTGGGCTTGAAAGCGAAATGAGCTTTGCCACGGCCTTTTGCAGATGGAAACGCTCAGACCTGACGCATTTTTGGCCATGCTTCTCGAGCACCTCATGACTTATACCGATGAAAGCATGGAGTTTCCTACTAAAATACTAGAGAGAAAACTGGCGCTAGTGTCTATGGGAGTTTCAAACAAGGCGGTTGTCTGAACACGTTTGTTTTACTCTCCCATTTGGCTCCGCTATGAATAAGCATTCCAACACCCCCACCTTTTCTTTCTGATATGATCCAGATGCACCCTTCCCAAACATAATTTTCAATATGTGGTGGCTCTTCCAGGTCTCTAAGGTGTGTTTCTGTAACCGCATAAACGCCTATTTTTTCTTCGTTTAACTGTTCCTCAATCTCTAACCATTTTGCCTTTTTTCTGCCACCCTGCATGTTTATATAACTAATTGCTACACGTGCCTTCGCTCTTTTCTTCCTTTTACCTCTTTTCTGGCATTTCTCAGTGCTACCTGCCCGAAAATCCCCCTGGTTGTTTCGTTTGTTCCTTGCTACCCCGGACTTCCAAAGGGCCCGCGTGCCCCCCAAAAAAGCTACTGCACGTCCTGCAAGCCAACGTTGCTGCAAGCCGCCAACCCACCTCATGACCAAGCCTCCTATCGAAGTGAATTCTGTCTCTTTGGAAACCCCCCCCCCCACCTATGCACCTCCCTGTTTATTTCCACTACTTCGAAACCCTTCTCTCGACTCGTACGCCATATCTCTTTGCATCGACAACCGCTCTTTGGAGGTTGCCGTCACGCACTGGTATTTCCGGTACCATGCACACTACTATCTGCACCTGGGGGGAGATGGCGCGCATGTCGTCGACGCCTTTTGCCAAGGTCGTCGCTAATCCTGACGATTCTTTGTTGAGGACGTCGTTTAGCCCTGCCGCAATCATCACGAGGTTGCGTCCGTTTGCCTCATGACTGAACCCAGCCTATGTCCTGGGAACGTCCCTACCAATACTCGTTTGTCGCCTTTCACCCTCTCTGAGTGCCTCGGCGCATCGAACTAAATTGGAATCGCCAGCTATGATAACCCGCTGAGGTTTTCCAGCTGGAGTCACCTGCACCTGGCTACTGTCTGGGTGTTTAGCCTGAGTCACAGCTGCTGCATTGTCTACTCCCTCCCGCAAAGCTACTTCCTGAAAGCTGTGCCCCGCGCTCTTTGCACCTGCGTTTTTCACACCCGGTCCTTGCGCCCCTTTCGCGCTGGAGGTCGGCGCCGTACTATTCTCGCTGTTGCCTGCTTCTTTGTTCACCTTAACTACCATGGCTAGTCCCTCCTCTGCTGACCTAAGCCTCTCTCCCATGGCCTTCGTTTTCTCACGCTCTTTTGCCAACGCATTTTCAAGCTCAGCGATTCTGTCCATAATAAGTCCGCTCTGAGCAGCCATCATTTTTTCCATTTTTGCCTCGATCTTGCACTATCTACATTTGGCGTCAGCTTCTTCTGCCTTCTCTTCCGCACAAACTTCCATTTTCACAGCTACACCGCACCCTGAACACTTTGCGGTCTTTTTGACCATGACCGCTCGTAGCACAAGAATTACACTATCTAAAGAACAAAGGCCCTCGGTACTACAAACACTTCCCTAAGACAATACGTACCCAGAAACTCACTGGATAGCCCACACTTCAAAACACTCGTTCGTGGTGGGTGTACGTGCACCTCAGCCACGTTGAGGAAGAAAAAGGAAAGCAAAACAAAACCCAAAAAACAAGTTACTGACCCCCCAAAAAACCGTACCAACTAATAACCACAAATATAGTTTATGCTAATGACCTATACTAGAAAAGCAAGCTCAATGCATGCAAGAACACTTATCTGCCGCTGTCGTTCCGGAGACCTCGAAAAACACGTCCGCTCACGCCGGCACCCTAGTATAGACCTTTTCACAGGAAGCATGGAGCACCGCCATACTGGGCTGTGCAGAGCAGTAAAAAGGTTCGTGTTGTCTGTTTAATTCCGTTTGTCTTCACGACTATGTGCGCTGTTTGATAATAAAGACCTTCCAACTCACGAAAATTGCTACTACAAACCCTCAGCAGTGCTTTTTTTTTGGGGGGGGGGGGGGGGCGGTCTCGCATATGTTGCATTCTTCTCGTGTAAAGCACGAATAATAGTGGGGCCGACGGGCATCCCTGCCTCAACCCCTCCATTCTACCATCCATACCTTCCCATTCTGCACAAACTGTAGTTTTGGTTGCGCGCTGCAGCGCCCTCTGTCTCAGCTTGGGAAGCCTCATACCACCACCGCCAATCAGGTTCCAATCAGATTGGCGGTGGTGGTGGTGGCACGAGGCTGGTAAGAGCGATGCGGACAGGCGCGGGCGGCCACTGGCCGGTTTGCCTGTGTCACTGGGGGTCCAGTTAGCATAGGTAAGCATAGGCTGCCACTTCGCGGTGCACCTTGGGCGCTCTATTTTGCTCAAGTCTGCAGTGAAGCCCCTCCCACGCCCTTATAACCGCCAGCCACTGTACCTCCGCGAAGCTTCAAATAGTTCCTTCTTTGAACTTTCCATATTACCAAAATAGAGCGAGAGTGGTACAATAACAATGGACATATGCATAAATTGTGATGTTTTGATTCGTTTATTAGAGTGGAACATGGAAACAATAATTCTTTATTGAGATTAAATCAAACGCTTGGAATGCAAAATCCCGGCACGTCACGAGCTCCGCAACCTGAGATTTTCAACTCAGTTCAGTGAAGTTTCACGCGTAAAATGGGCTCGAAAGCATAATGAACTGTACCGCGGCCTTTTGAAAGGTGGGAACGTTGAGACTCCACCCATTTTTGTCCATGCTACTCGAGCACATCATGGATTATACCGATGAAAGGACTCGAGGGCAGCAGACGGCCCGCAGGTACCAAAGGCATAAACACGGCGCCATTTTGAAAAGGTCGCATGACGACGTTTTTATTTGCTTCTGTGATTGGCGCAAAAGGAGTTGCTTTGAACATTCCCCCTTTCCTGCAGAGGCAGCGCCTGACTGAAGGAGAAGTTAGAGCAACAGAAGAAATTGCAAGCCTCAGAATACATGTCGAGCGACGCATTCAACGAATTAAGGCCTTCCACATTTTTGATAGGCCTATTCCACTGTCTATTGCACCAATCATCAGTGAAATTTGGGCATTGTGTGCATTCTTAAGCAATTTCCAAAGTCCTTTAATAGCAACGTAGGGTTTGCAGTAGCAACAGTCTTGCTGCAGTCATGTACGCGTCGTGTCAGTTCAGTGTAACATTGCAGGGACAACCAAGATGGCTCAGTGAAAGCCACGACTTTTACTCAAGTTGCAAGAAAAGAACACAAGGCTCTGTAGTATCAATTTTATTGACACATCAACAGTTCAAAAATCATCCTGTGCACTGCATCATAGGTCAGCAAACTCACTCATGAGTCGACTCATTCAGACTCAGATCGAGCTGTGAGTATGAGTGAGTCCGGTAGAGGAAAATTTCGGTGAATCTGAGTTCGAGTGAGCTTTCACAGCATGAGTGCGTCTGAGTGAGTTAAAAAATTTTGCAGACCTATGCAGTGCATGACTTTTTTGCCAAGTACGGCAGAAGTGTCGAGAAATAAAAGCTGTCCAACTTCATTCTGCATTTCTTCCACTCAGATTCATTGAATCGAATTCTTTCGACAACCAGAAATTGTGGAGCATACACAACAAAGTCGCCCCAAGTCACCCCTGCAATTGCCATCTGCCCAAGCACCTGATAATAGTAACAGTGGGTGCGGTTTAGCCTATATGTGCCATTATTGTCCTTTATAAGGCATGAGCCTTGAATACATGGTTCTTTAAGGTCTTTCATTGAGTAGGGGCACTTGATTTCTACGATGCCATGAGGTTCCTGTTCCTCGGGCTCCCGTACCACACGATCAGGAGAGGCACCAAGCCACGGGCATCCTGGGTCCACGACAAGGCCGCAGTGAAATGTCTGGATGTTGTGCCTGATGGTGCGGAGCGTTGTTTCGTATTTCTGAACAGCCATGGCTTCACTTGAAACTCCATACCTGAAACAGCAATATTTTGCAGGCTTAGTCATGCTTGCATTCTACGATACAATCAACATTTTGCAGTGCATACAAGGTGTATACATATGTTAAACACAGCATGCAAAGCTACTTCCTTTTTCAAAGTTTCTTGAATACTGTGATAGTAGACACATGAGTGTGATTTGTTGATAACATTGCACCTGTGCATTCATTAGTGCAAATCAGTTATAGCCACTGGTGTTTACTGGAAGCAGTGCTACGTATAGCAGATGTAAACAGGGCATAGGAAGTTACTTAACGTGTACACTGTGTTACTGTACCATATCTTCTTGCTTTGTTACAAACCAACATTTTCAATAAAATGTTCAACTCATACTTACTGTATGGCCCTTACTCGAGACAGATCTCTGTCAGTGGTGAGGTTTTGCAGGCCTTTCTCCGTCCACTTTTCACGAGAGACGGCAACACCAAAGTTAGATGCCGTTAAGCGGTCTTTGCGAGCAGCTCTCCATGTTGCACTTTGGCTCTGCTGGCGAGAGGTCTGCTCAAGCTTGCGAGCTTCGTCAACAGACATCACGAGAGCCTGCATATAAAGGTGCAGCACATGTTGGGGTTAACACAAAAAATGCCAATATAATCACACTTTACAATGCCTGGTTGCTAAAACGAACGGAAGTAGTTGTAGAAATAGGTTGATTAGTACAAGTTATGTTTATAGGACATGACAAAAGCACAAAATGGAAGAGCAGGTTCTACTTGGAAGTTATGCACAATATTCCTGTTTTTCCGTGCTTTATTTCATGCTACACGCATACTATGCATTGCCCCTACTGGTAAGAGGTTGGTTTAAGCCTGTTTTCTGTGCTTTGTGCCATTCCACATGTCAACAGGTATTTACATGCATGTGCTTGCCTCGATTACAGCTGGCTGCGTTGGTGGCAGGCCCACACACGACACAACAGTGGGCACAGTTTTTGAAAAAAGTGCTAGCTGCACGGGTGTCAGCTGCGTAGCTGAACCCTGCTGAATTTCTGGGCACAAATAAGTCGTGAAGTCGTGTGGCACAAGCGGTTTCTGTCTCCACAAGAGGCTGCCTACACATGTGTCGCCAAACAAGCTGTCTGCTTTTGTCGGTGCTGTTGACTTCCAGTGCCCCAGAAGTGAACTCTTAGTATGCGCAGCCATCTCGATTGCAAACTGTTTTGCAGCTTCTTGTGCTCTACGATGCGGTAAAACGCATTTTGTGCGACTTCTGATCGAGTCAAAATTTCACAAAAAACCCAATACCCTTTTTGGCATTTTGGGCAAAATTTTGAGAGACCGTATTTTTATTCAGGAAGGCGCGCAATAAGTAGAGGAATGCTCTACGATGCGGGAAAACGCATTTTGTGCGACTTCTGATCGAGTCAAAATTTCACAAAAAACCCAATACAGCCTTTTTTGGCATTTTGGGCAAAATTTTGAGAGACCGTATTTTTATTCAGGAAGGCGCGCAATAAGTAGAGGAATGCTCTACGATGCGGGAAAACGCATTTTGTGCGACTTCTGATCGAGTCAAAATTTCACAAAAAACCCAATACTATAGTCTTACCTTTTTTGGCATTTTGGGCAAAATTTTGAGAGACCGTATTTTTATTCAGGAAGGCGCGCAATAAGTAGAGGAACGATCTATGATGCGGTAAAACGCAGTTTGTGCGACTTCTGATCGAGTCAAAATTTCACAAAAAACCCAATACTATAGTCTTACCTTTTTGGCATTTTGGGCAAGATTTTGAGAGACCGTATTTTTATTCAGGAAGGCGCGCAATAAGTAGAGGAATGCTCTATGATGCGGCCAAACGTATTTAGAGCGACCTCTGAATGAGTCAAAATTTCACAAGAAACCCAATACTATAGTCTTACCTTTTTTGGCATTTTGGGCAAGATTTTGAGAGACCGTATTTTTATTCAGGAAGGCGCGCAATAAGTAGAGGAATGCTCTACCAGTAGCGCACACAGGATCTCTACCAGGGGGGGGGGGGTTCAATTTTTCACGAAGGGCCGGGCATGCCATTACACAGCTGTTGCGTGTGTAAAAAACAGTAAATAAAATGCCAAATAATAGTAACATCAATGATGATGATTATTTTTATTATTTTTTCGGCATTTTGCAGAGACATTAGCGCCACATTCTTCTAGGACATAGCAGCAGTTACGGAGTGGGATGGGATTAGGTCGGCCTCAGGGGGGGGGGGGGTTACAACACCCGAAAGCCCACCCCGTCGGTGCGCCACTATGCTCTACGATGCGGGAAAACGCATTTTGTGCGACTTCTGATCGAGTCAAAATTTCACAAAAAACCCAAGACTATAGTCTTACCTTTTTTGGCATTTTGGACAAGATTTTGAAAGACTATTTTTATTCAGGAAGGCGCGCAATAAGTAGAGGGATGCTCTATGATGCGGCCAAACGTATTTAGGGCGACTTCTGATCGAGTCAAAATTTCACAAAAAACCCTATCTATAGTCTTACCTTTTTTGGCATTCTGGGCAAAATTTTGAGAGACCGTATTTTTATTTAGGAAGGCGCGCAATAAGTAGACGAATGCTCTACGATGCGGGAAAACGCATTTTGTGCGACTTCTGATCGAGTCAAAATTTCACAAAAAACCCAATACTATAGTCTTACCTTTTTGGCATTTTGGGCAAAATTTTGAGAGACCGTATTTTTATTTAGGAAGGCGCGCAATAAGTAGAGGAATGCTCTACGATGCGGAAAACGCATTTTGTGCGACTTCTGATCGAGTCAAAATTTCACAAAAAACCCAATACTATAGTCTTACCTTTTTTGGCATTTTGGGCAAAATTTTGAGAGACCGTATTTTTATTCAGGAAGGCGCGCAATAAGTAGAGGAATGCTCTACGATGCGGAAAACGCATTTTGTGCCACTTCTGATCGAGTCAAAATTTCACAAAAAACCCAATACTATAGTCTTACCTTTTTGGCATTTTGGGCAAAATTTTGAGAGACCGTATTTTTATTCAGGAAGGCGCGCAATAAGTAGAGGAATGCTCTACGATGCGGGAAAACGCAGTTTGTGCGACTTCTGATCGAGTCAAAATTTCACAAAAAAACCAATACTATAGTCTTACCTTTTTTGGCATTTTGGGCAAAATTTTGAGAGACCGTATTTTTATTTAGGAAGGCGCGCAATAAGTAGAGGAATGCTCTACGATGCGGGAAAACGCATTTTGTGCGACTTCTGATCGAGTCAAAATTTCACAAAAAACCCAAGACTATAGTCTTAC